>PVIC010054005.1:0-11684 GCA_004025085.1 Thryonomys swinderianus
AGAGAACTTGGTAACTTGATCAGCTAGTGTCAATTCAGAATGTTTTCTTCCTAAGTTTCTTGGTGTTACTTATTAAGGCCCAAATTTATCTTTGGCTAGTTTTTTACACAAGGCTTGAAAGTGGATCAAGGATATCTATTTGCATTTATTTTTAATGTGCCTAATGAAATGAAATCATACCTTTGATCTGTCAGTATCACAATTTATGATTACTTTAATCTGATAAGGAACTGTTAATATGTCCAATATTATACCTGCTATTACATACATATAAAAACTTAAAAGTTTCCATTGCACAGCAAACTTGGGTTCAAAATGTCATGATTTTGACCTAGAATTTCCCCTCAAAGGCCGCATGTGTGCAGGCCTTGTGGGAGGCTTTTGGGTGGTGATTGGGAGATGGGGGTGCCCTCCTCACCAGCAGACTCATCCACTAATGCATTCAGCAGCTGAATGTGCTGTTCATAGGTGGGGCCTAGTTCAAGGCGGGTCCCATGGGGAAAAGTGGAAGAGTGTATGTCTCTCCCTGAGTCCTCCCTTTGATCTCTGCTCCCTGGTCGCTTTGATGTGAGCGGCTTCCCTTCCCCCAGGTCTTCCTCTATACAGTTTCTGCCTTCAAGTCAGCTGACGAGAGACAATACCCCGGAGCCAAAATAAACCTCTCCTCTAAGTCAAGGGTTGGATATTGTGTCTTAGCAATGAAAGAAAGTGACTGAAACAAAAAGCAAGCCCAACACGTGTTCTTCAACCAGTGTCTTAAGCCACCACCACCCACCCCGGTACTGGTAAGTGAACTCAGTGCCTCACACAGGCTACCCAAGTATGCTAACGCTCAGCTACATTCCTTTTATTTTCAGACAAATTCTCACTAAGTAGCTCAACCTGGCTCACACTTGAGATCCTCGTTCCTCAAGCATTCTAGGAGCTGGAATTACAGGTGCACACCGCTCCCCCTGGTTCAAGTAGTGCTTCTTAATCCTGTAAATTTATCTCCTCCATCTTGCTGTTCCTGCCAGAAATTTGGCAAGCTTTTCTCAGCTCCTGCTCTCTGTCACAGTAATCATCTGATTCTATTGATCTGCACCCCGCAAAATCTTTAAACTTCTCACCGTCCTTCCCGCCATAAACTAGATAACAAGTCACAATCCCAAAACCTACCAATTGGTTCTCAGATCTTCCTTGTCACTGTTTAATTTATCCTCCAACTTGAAGCCACAATCAATCTTAGAAAACCTCAACTCTTATTTCACTTCCTTATTTAAAATTCTTCCGTGGTTTTCCACATTCCCTTATTAAACTGTTTACTATGGTCCAGAAGCCTTGCATTGCCCTGGACTTTGTCACCTCTTTGCTTTCTGCCTCTTCCCTCCCTGACTCACATGGTTGGTCCAAGCTGTTTCCCATCTCAAGATATTCCCTCATATTGTATACAGCTTGGAATTCTTTGCACCCCTAGGTCCCCTTAACCAAACTAATTCATATATCCTAGAGATAACAGCTGAAATCTCATTACTCCAGGAATAGTTTCCACCCTACCCATAAACATATTCCTATGAGATTTCACAGCCTTATTTCCAAAGTACTGTGAATTATTTCTTCTCAAGTTAGTTCACAGCAGTAAAGATCTAGATATCTAAGGGCCAGGGGTTTAGCTCAGTGGGATCACACCTACCTTGCGAACACAGGGCCCACGTTCCATCCCTGGTACAAACCAAAAAAAAGTCTAGATATCTAAGCAATAAAGTGTGATTTTGGTTTTTGTTAACTTAAGTCTATTTTCTATTTTAACCCATTCAAATCTAAATTCCACCAATATGGAGAGAATTCTACTCTCAATTATTACCAGAGTTTTCCCCTTTCTTCCCTTAGAGTCATAGAAAACCCAAGTGGAGTATCTTACAGTGCCCTGAAGCCCCTCACTGCTTACTTCAGAGAAAACATTTTCCATTCTCATATTGTCTTAGGTGACCCAGAGGCTGGGAATCTTTACCAAGAGCAAAACCCCATGACTTGGAAGCAGGCTTTCTACATGGACATAGGGTCTTTCCATTGCCCAAGAATGTAGCTGAGGGAGACTGAGGGAGACAGCAGGTCATTCTACTGCAGACACAGTATCGTCTGTCCCCATTGTCTCCATCACTGCTCTTTCTCAGTGAGCCCTTAGACATTTCTATCTCCTCATTTCTCTACTTGTTATAAATCCAATCTTGGATAAAAGCAAGACTGCTCTCAGAGCATTTCTATTTTGTACCACAAACAGCCTTGCATGAGAGACAAATGTTTTTTTCAACTATGAAAAACAGATAAGACAGGAAAGAAAACACAAAGGAATATTTACAGGCAGTCCATGTGGGTAATGTCAAACACAGAAAATTATTGAAAGAATGATAGACTTGAATCATTTGTTCCTCACTCTATCATATGCTTTATATGAATTCGCATGTGCTAACAGACATCCAGGCCTGGACAGAGGAAAGAGAAAGAAAAATGAGAGCCATGCTTTATGAGCTGCTCCCTCTGCTGCTGTCACTAGACCACATCCAACTGCCCGCTTCCCTGGTCAGACACCAGCAGCATCATTTAGGTAAAATAAGTGGAAAATGAATACCTGCTGGTTATTATACTGTGGTAGTTAAGATGCAATGTCAGCTTGACTAGCTCTATGAAATGTCCAAGAGACTAGTGTCTGTGTGGGACATGGAGGTGTGGCCTTCTGGTCTGTCACTGTGCCCTTGCCTCTTCCTCTCTGGTTTCTCTCCCCTCTGGCTGCCATGTGATAAGCAGCTTTCCCTCACCTCGTCCTCTGTTATGCCATTTCTGACTCGGAACCAGCCAACCCGGGACTAAGCTCTAAAACTGTGGACAAAAATAAACCTCTCCTCTTTAAATCACTGGTGTTGAGTATTTTCTCCCAGTAACAAGAAAGTGACAAATACATACATGAAACCTGGTGTGTCCTTTCCGTAAGATAATAACAGCCTCTCTTTCCCCACAAGGTGAGCAAGACACTATGAGACATTACTACAGAAGAAGCAGAATCAAGAGTTTTGTTAATTAAGAGTTTGAACAAGCAAGTTCTAATGGACCCACACACTATAGTGTTCTGAATAAATACATAACAATTCCACTCCTTCCCAAGGCTTAGATAAATTTTGGAAAAGGAAATAGACTTTTGTAAAAGGCTGGGGAGAGACAGAGACAGAGACAGAGACAGAGACAGAGACAGAGACAGAGACAGAGACAGAGAGAGAGAGAAATTCAGGTGAATTTTTCCAGGAGACATTCAGCAACCGTGTTATGCTTGCAGAAATCTCATTCAACTCTCTAAGGCTACATATTGCCTGATATGCATTTGACACTTCACAATATCAAGTAAAGAAAAATCTTTTGGTGGGAACTGAGCTCTCTCAGCTATGAAAATTTGGATTTTACTCAATGTATTTGTATCTCCCAGTACCAAAGTCAGTCTAGACTTTGGCAAGATACCTGTCCAGTGGGACTGGGATTGTTCAGAGGAAGCTCTATGCCAGAAAGCAAATTTGTTCAAATGAAAGTGGGCTTTGACTCAAGCCATTTATTCTCCCACCAGCTTGTGGCTGACTATCTTGCTTCTCCTTCTGTGTTCTTCCCCCAGCTTCCCTCCTGCTCTCCCCTCACACCGATGCCCCATTCTGTCTGCACTCTCAGCTATCCTCTTTCTTTTTCATATCCGATCTCTGGCCAGCATGCTCTCACCTAGCGTATCATTCATTATTATGAACTGATAAACTAAGAAAGGGCCTTCTGTCCAGCAACAGACTCATATGCAGCCTTCACAGATACCCCTGCATAGCCACAGTTTTGCTCCCTGAGCCTCTGCCCCTGTTCTTAATTGGCTACGTCAAATCACCTCACCTGAGAGTGTGAATCTTTATCAGAGAATTCTGGTACTGACATTCCAGTTTTAAAGAATCTCAGGATGGTAAGATACAGAGCGAGCCTGGCAAAGATCCCCTTTGCCACTGCTCATTTCAGTCATCTTGGGAAAGTCTCATTCTTAAGTAAAAATATACGGTATGCTTTACAAAGTCTCCTTCATTTAATAATCAAGCTAGGGAAGAAGCATTCTTCTGTAGCAACAATGGCGAACACCGGGCAAGAGAAAAGCATCCTCTGTCATAAAGATGTGGTATGCAAGGTTATCTGGGTGTTTGGGACAACGTACACACGCGGAGTAAACTTGGCCTAATGACGCAGACCTGTGAAAGTGTGTGTCTAACTCTTGAGCTCTAGGGAATCATTCATCCTGGTGTTACTGAAGCTGTTTGTCAACACAATCACGTCAGGTGACTGCTCCCGACTCACACTCACCATGTGAATGTCATAACACATCAACTATCTGAGAAATGAAGGTAAAATTAGGTCACAGAACATTAATGGAGAGAAAAAAAATCGAAGTATTCAACCATAATATTACTGTCCAGAGTGCTGTCATCGGTCAGCACCACTACTGGAAACAGCAAGGTGAGCAGCTGGACCCAGTCATCTGAGGGACGGTGTCCCACAAGACTGAGGCCCAGCTGAACACCACTGCTCTCTACAGTGCTGGTCTGCTCACCAGCCTTTCCACCTTTCTGCTCCACTCAGATCACCTGACTCATTTTTAGCCTCAGATCTGTAGCATCATGTCCTAGCCTTAGCCTTAGCAATGAGGAGTCTAGAAATTCCACCCTAGGACAGTATTGGAATGTTACACTCATTCTGCCCTTGATCTCATCCTATAGAACACACATTCGTAAGTACTTCCAGATATTTTCTTCAGCTCACTCAAATTTACAGCATGTTTATTTTTAAACCAGGTAAGTACTAAAGGTTAATCCTAGTTCAACGGATGGCATTATATTTGATTTATTGTAAAATACTCACTTGTAGAGTTATGATAAGCATCTGCTGAGATGATAAATGTTAAACTATTTCTCATGGAGTCTAAAACATAGTAGGTGGTCAGTGTGTTGCTTTCTGAAATTTCCACATGCCAGCAATTTGGATCCTTCCTCTAGTTTCAATCTGATATTTTGTTTACTGAAATCATTAATGGTTCATCTCCAAAGTATCAGTCCTTTAATTGAACATTTAATATTTTAAATCTGTACTCTCTGACTCAGTAGTCATTAGGAATATTTAGCTATTTAAACATAAATTTTAATTACTTAATTCAAATAAAATTTAAAAATTTGACTTCTGACTCACACTAACAACATTGCAAGTGCCTACTGAATGATTGTATGTGGCTAGTGGCTACTGTGCAGGACAAAACAAACAGTAAATAAACACCATGGCAAAAAGTTCTTCAGACAGCTCTAAGGCACTATGTATGAATCTTACTAATATATTCTATTACTTGGCTTTAAAGCACTTACTTACCTTTTTCTTACTGTATTAACAAGCAAGACAAATGTCCCAAAAGTTATTTAACATGTATGACTCAGCATTTTAAATTTAAAACCATTCTATGTTTGTGGTGGTCACAAGGATAATAGGATTTTTCAATTTTCAATTCTCTATGCTTAGTTTAAGGTACTAGCCAGGATAAAAAGAGCAGTTAACATGGGACTTAAACTGACCTTTAGAAACAGAAATCATATTAAACATCTTTGGAAGATTTTGAAATATTTCTCTTCAAAACTTAGTTTTGGGGCCGAAGGGTTAGCTCAGTGGTTCCAGTGCCTGCCTCGCAAGCGCAAGGTCCTGAGTTTGATCCCAGTGACCACATACAATGCTGGGTGTGGAGACTCATGCCCACCAATAATCAATACCACATATCACAGTGCTAGGCGTGGTGGCTCACACCTATAATCCCAGCACTCAGGAGGCAGAGGCAGGACTGCTGAGTTCCAGGCTTGCCTGGGCTACATAGTGAGCTCAGGGCCAGCCTGAACTACAAAGTGAGACCCTGTCTAAAAAAAAAAAAAAAAAAAACTTAAAGTTTTGAAGAGAACTAAATTTTTTAGTTGAACTAAATTTTGCCGAAGACTGAGCCTCAGAAAATACTAATGTCTAGTATTCTAGGTCCAGCTTCCTAGTATGCATATCGACAAATGATAAATCTGCATTCATTCCAAACTCTTTAAATTGGATAAGTCCTTAATCATTTGAAAATGAAAAGCAGTCCCAGGCTTCCCAGCTTCTTCTGGTATCTTTCTGTTGCTATCTTCTAAAAGCTCACACAGTACCTTTCAAAAATAGCTTCCCTTTCACTTTTCTGGGAACCCTTCTTCGAGAGCAGTCTCTGGTCTAGAATTCACTTGTATTCACTCCTGATGAAGAAAACAGTGTGTTATAACTTCGTGCTACTGTTCACTATTGATTCACGGAGTCAGACAGTATCATGGAGCAACGGGTATATGTCAGACCCTTGGCTAAATTCTGGGGGTTCCAGAATGAGCAAAATAGACATGTCTCTTCTTCTCCAGTACTCATGGGTGCAAATTTTTTTTTTTTTTGAGACAGGGTCTCGCTTTGTAGTTCAGGCTGGCCCTGAGCTCATTATGGTGCCCAGGCAAGCCTCGAACTCAGCAATCCTCCTGTCTCTGCCTTCCGAGTGCTGGGATGACAGGAGTGAGCCACCACGTCCGGCATTGTGGTATGCGGTGTTGATTGTTGGTGGGAGTGAGTCTCCACGCCCAGCATTGTATGTGGTTACCGGGGATCGAACTCAGGACCTTGCACTTGCAAGGCAGGCGCCAGAACCACTGAGCTAACCCTCCAGCCCTCATGGGTACAATTTTAATTCAGTGACTTCACTTCTGTAACTAGAATCCTAAGACATTTTAAGTGCTTTAATTTCTCAGTCCACATACTTTTATGCTTATATAGCCATGCTTGGAGGAAAGGAAATTCTGTTTCTCTAGCATTTTCATATTCAAGTCAAAATTACATTCAGCTAAGTTAGCCAACCTTGCTCTTATTCAACTAACTATACCAAGAAGTCAAATGTTCAATAAACCAACTACAATTAATTGGTGCTATTATCTGAGCTTCTTAGAGACACTGGACTAGAAAGAATATTGAGGCTAGAGTTAGTGGGAAGAGAGAAAATGGTGTGCTCTCTTAGCAACATCTTCCATGAGGTTGAAAGTTTAGGGTATGTCCGGTTTATCTAAGGTATCTGCATTACCTAGGGACAGATGGAAATGACTAGAGAGGCATCATTCTGGATCAGGAAAGCAAACAAAACAGTGACATAATGCAATGGAAAATATAACATTTCCTAGAAGAGTTAGTGGTCCAGGTGCATGAAATGTAAGGTAGGTGAAGAGTAGAATAAAGAGCCAGCAAGGAAGTTCAGACTGAGACTCAGGTCATCTTGAGTCCCTGACATCAAGTTTGGATGATTTGTCTCTGAACTGTCCCTGTGGTTTCTATGCTTCGGTGGTTCCTAATCTGAATCAGTGTCTCATTTTTTCCATTACTGGATTTAAAAAAAACTCTCATCTCTAAACTTTCTCCTAGCTAAGACATCTGTTCACACATAAGTCATCTCATTACCATTATCACTAAGTTTAACATTCTTAAAATTCAGCTCTAAATTTAATAGGCTCTTCATTTACAGAGAACTAAATTTCAGGATAATCGATAAACTAGGGTATGTCACATAATCACTAACATAGGGTCTTATTCAAACTCTTTGTAAGAACCAGGTCAGGATAACCACAGCTCAGGGTGTGTTTTTCTTACTCAAGGCAAAGATAAACACACATGTAGTGTATAAAAGATAAAACAATTAAAAGTAACTATGAAATCTTGTTTCCAAAAAAGCTATATTTATCACTGATATGACCTAAATACCCTAATATTTCCTGATAGAATCATAAAGCCTCTTTTCCTTCCATAAACATGTGTATATATGAGTATCTGTGTGTCTGAGAGATGGGAGAAGGGAAGTAAGAGAAAAGAGCAAGATACAGCTTAAAATTATAGTCAAAATTCCAGTCAAAAATTATTACAATGTCTTTATCATTCTTATAGCATAAAATTTTTTGTGTTAAAAAGATGAGTTGTTTAATGCTTATTATTTGAATAGCCTGTTTATCTCTTTAAAAGCGTGTACTGTATCAGAAGGTAATAGTAGTTAAAATTATTAAGCTAAATAATACATAAAGAGACCCATGAAGGGAGGAAAATGGTTCTAATTTACTCCATGGAAGAAGGTTGAGTTAGAGAATGTGGAGTCAAAATCTGAAAATCTGTCTACCTCTGCCCCCTTGTGGTAGTATGTGCTTTTCGGATATTGCAAGTCAATTTTTAGGCAAATACTTCACTTTGAAAATGGGCAGGAAGAAGTTTAAAAAAGAAAGTACTTATTATGTTTAACATAAAATAATTTTATTTCTATCAAGATGCATACACTCAATGCAATACTTATGAGTTTTTTGTTTGGTTTGGTTTGGGAGGCTTGGTGGGGGGGGGGTTGTTTGTTTCGTTTTTTGAGGAAAGGTCTTACTTTGTAGTTCAGGCTGGCCCTGAGTTCACTATGTAGCTCAGACTAGGCTCGAATTTACTGCAACCCCCTGCCTCTGCCTCCCGAGTGCTAGGATTACAGGCATGAGCCACCACACCAACACTGGGGTATATGGTACCAGAGATTGATTTTGGGACCTTGAGCTTGCGAGACTGACATCAGAACCACTGAGCTGCAGACGCTGGAACCACTAACCTAAATGCCCCGTCCCTCTATGGTTAATTTTTAAAATTAACTACTGGACAACAATGGTTATCAGTGTAAACTGTTAAATTAGCTATATTTTTCCCAGAGGTTATATAAGATTCTAGGCTATATGTCATTCAACAACAATAATGAATGCTTGTTAAAGACCTCCTATAGGCCAGGCACTGGATTAGACTTGGGGAAACAAATGATAAGCAATAATAAACACAGTACTTGGGGGCCAGGGACTTAGCTCAGTGGTTCCAGCATATTCCTGGCAAATGCAAGGTCCCGCATTTGAGCCCCAGTCCCTGGTAACCACATACCACAATGCCGGGCATGGTGGCTCATCCCAGTAATCCCAGCATTCAGGAGGCAGAGGCAGGAGTACTGCTGTAAATTCGAGCCTAGCCTGGACTACATAGTGAAACTCAGGGCCAGCCTGAACTACAAAGCCAGACCCTTCCTCAAAAAAACTAATAAATAAATAAATAAATAAATAAATAAATAAATAAATAAATAAATAAATAAATAAATAAATAAATAAATAAGCAAACAAACACAGTCCTCGACGTGTGAAGAAAAAGAAGAGTGTCAAATAATCATGCTAAATTAGTACATTCTGTAAGTGGTTTTGAAGGAAAAGAATACAGTTCCAGGAAAGCCAGTAAGAAAAGAAGTAGATTGAATAGGTAGAACACCAAAAAAGGGAGAAGATCGGGAAGACTGTATTCTCCTCTGAATTGTGCAGTGAACTAGAACTGCTTTTAAAAATACACTATATTTTTAGAAAGTAAGAAGCATTTCATAGGCTTGGGGTGCTCAGACAGGCAGGAGACACACACGGGGAGGCCCACAAGAGCTGGAGGCAGAGTCCTGGTGACCAAGTGCAGGAATGCACAAGACAGAGGGAGGGGTGTCCAGGGCTCACAGGGAGGAAGGCAGACCGGAACTCTGAGGCCACATAATGAATTTAAGGTTTTAGAGTAACAGGAATCTGTTGAAAGATTTTAATAGGTGGGTTAATAATCATTATTAATGATTTTAATGGGCAGATATTAATATTTTAGAAATACATTAAACGTTTTCTAAATAAATACTAGAGGAAAGGATGAAGGGAGACTGGGTATATCCTACCTTTATTAAGTTTTCATACACTTAATGACTGCTTACTAGATGTTAGCCTTTAATCAAAGTCTTTAAATTTTAACCTCCTAAATCAGGAAAAAGAATATCCTATTGTGTTAGTTTGAATAAAAGATGATGGTAGCTGGATTATGCTGCAATGGAGACAAATGAGAAAGTTACAGTGGACACATGGTGGAAGACACAGTGACGGGCTGACTGGAGACGCGGAGGGAGAGCGACAGGGCTGCTTCCTTGGGTTCTGACGGTTGCCATGAGATGGGTGGCAACACTGCATCATCAAAGGAGGACCAGAAAGAAGGGCCGCTTTGGAGGGATGGAACTGGGGGACTGGGAAGAACAGACCAGTGCTTGGGCTTGCAAGCACTGAGTTTTACATTTGAGAGCAATACAAATGTAAACGTAGGATGCACCCACACAGAGAGGCTCCCAGTCTTGGAAAATGACCAAAACTCCATCCCAAGAACTTTAAGATAATTTGGCTATAAAATAAGCTGCACCTAGGGAGGCTGGCTGCCTGAGTGCCAATTTCAGACAAGAACATTGTACAAACTGGAGAAGCTGAGAGTGGTGAGGAGCAGCTGGTGGTCAACAAGCAAAGAAAATGCCTAGGAATGAAAGTTCCCCAAGGGTTTGATTCCCTGAAAACCAACCCATCAAATCCATTGAATTGGGAAAAACAGTCAGGTGTTCTAAACAAAATTGTAGCTTTCATAGTGTAATTATTGGTCTACAATGATTTGTGCTCCTGAAGGTATCATTTTGTATCGAGTCAACGTTTTAACATTCGTTTTAACATTCGTTATCATTTACAGGATTGTAACCAATTTCATTTTTATCTTTCTTTGACATCTTTTTCATTCAGCCTATTGTGGCCATTTCTTTTCATTGTTTTTCTACTTTTCACTGTTTTTCATTTTGTAAATTGTTACCAATCAAGTCAACATACACTAGTTGAACCCTGGAAGAAGTCATATTTTTAGTTTAATGTAAAATGTGGTGGTTAACTGATTCTGATTCCTTTGGATGAATTTAAATTTAATTCAAAATCTAATTTCACTTAAACCTTTTATTTAATTAAATTTTAATTTAATTTAAAATTCTGATGTAGTTTAATGAATTTAAATTTAAGATCTAATCTTAATTAAAGTTTAATTTAATCTTCAATTTTAAATGTTAGAGATATAAAAAGAGAGCTGGTATGCCATTTGGGGAAATGGCAAAAAAATAAGGAGAATGTATAAAGTTTACTAAAATAGAAAATGACATTCAAAGATAACTGAAAATATTTCAGAAGTAGACAAGTAGTCTCATTACTTATGAAATGACAAAATAAGAAAAGGCTGGAAAGCAGCTTTTCCTGTGAGAATTTTTTAACTGATATAATTCTATTTTACTAACTGCATCTAATGATTTCTTACCAGCATTTCTAGTAACACACCTACCTTAAAAAGTGATATCTAGAAAGTCATATTTCATAACTTTCTAACCAGAGCTATACATCCTAATATTTTTAACTATTAAAACAGTTTGGAATGGGTTGATGTTTGGTGAATCCAAGCATTTGGCAACTACCAACTCTAGGTACTGTCCCTATAACAAATGTATTCTCAGATTAGAAGTGCACAATTCACTCTAGTAAGGACAAATTCTGTTTCTCAAAGACCTCACAGCCTAGGAAAGATGCATAGCTCTGTGCAAATCCTCTGCTGCGCAAATCACATGCATGCATGCATACACACCAAATTTTCTAGTGAACAGTTTAGAAATTGGAGGGTCCACAGCTCTATAATATCCTGGCAGGAAAGAAGGAAGGGAGGAAGGAAGGAAGGAAGGAAGGAAGGAAGGAAGG
>PVIC010054006.1:0-11690 GCA_004025085.1 Thryonomys swinderianus
TGGTGACTCACGCCCACCAGCCATCAGTCCTACACACCACAATGTGTAGGTGGCTCATGCCTGCAATCCCAGCACTCGGGAGGCAGAGGCAGGAGGATCGCTGAGTTCAAGGTTTGCTTGGGATACATAGTGAGCTCAGGATAAGCCTGAACTACAAAGTGAGATCTTGTCTCAAAAAAATCAATAGTGATAAAAACAAGGGGCTCTTTGAGGGGGAAGCAGAATAAAGAAATTCATTAAAAAACTTACTTTAGCTTCCAATGGCCCATTTTTTGGTGAGTATTGGTGTCATGCTGGCGTGTACAATGTATGAGTAATGAGTCAGGTTTACCACAATGGTTTCTTTATTTTTTCATGTATAAATTTCACATCAATAGAAAGTTACATCAAAACATAACATTCAAAAATATTAAAACAAGGAAATATTGGCAACTAATATGAGAAAAATTAATATTTAAGTAATATTTCTACATAATGATAATTAAAATGAAATAATTGGATGAAACTATAGTCAAACCAAAGGCAAGTATTTAAAAGATGAAAAATATACATGAAAAAGCGATAATCTCATTATCTACATAATATTCCACAAATTTTGACTGGGAAATGTCAAAGCTTATAACATTATACTATTTTTAACCCATACAGTACAATAAAATACATATTATTTACAATGCACAATATGTTATGCTGACAACATAAAGATAGTATTACTTATTTAACTGATGGGAGTGTAAATTATTAAAACTCACAGGAAAGTTTCATGTAATATGTATTATGTTATAACCCTAACCTGATAATTTTTTCTAAGGCTAAAAGTACTTGTTTATAGTTTATACATTGAAGTATGTTACTGTTAAAGGTAAACAAAATGATATAACAATAAGATTTTTGTAAATCCCATAGGAATATTTATCTGGGAAAAGTTTGAATGAATTGCAAGTCATTAAGACTGTAAAGTAATTCTAGGAATAAAAGGGTATTCTTCAAACTATTAGCGGAGAGCTAGAGAAAAATCTAGAACTATCATCATATTCACCAGTATAAGAATAAGCTTTTTTAAGGCAAAAATGCAATTATATCCATTTCTACCACTTACTTTCCACACCATCACTGAGACTGTAGTTAATAAAATAAAATGAAAACATTCTGATTACAAAGGATAGATCATCTAGATTTCATGAAATTATATTCAAAGAATACCTAAGTCTTGTATAAAGAAAATCTACTACACGAGGAGAGAAGGAAATGCAGTTTAATGATGATTTACAGAAAAATTAAGTGCATTTTTATACTATCAGTGAATAATCTAGAAATGAAATTATCCCCAAATCGTTCTATACATTTAACTCTATGACACATCTTGCATATTTACTTGTAGAAATTAAGAAACTAATTCTACAGTATATGCCGAATGGTAAAGGAACGATAAAAATTAGTTTTGAAAAAAAAGATGGATTTGGACAATTTAGATGACCGGATTTCAAAACTTACTATAAAGCTATAATAATCAACACACCAACTGGCATATTTCTTACAAAGCAGCTCTTTCCTCCTGACAGGGCATTAGTTTCCTTCACACTTTAAAACAGCCAATATGTTGAGATTTAGAAGGTACGAATATTCACAGACGTACCCCAAGTTTGCTGGCCAATCTAAAACTGTAGGAATCTCAAATTGTGGAAATTACCCACCTTATGCAAAATAACAAAGACTATGTCTGACGCATGACTTAGGCTTGGATTAAAATCATTTGGTAAGTGGTGTTTTATTTCCTTCTATAAATGACAGTATTTTTGAGTGAGTAAACAAAACAAAAATGGTCTGAAGCTATCTCATTAAACACCTTTAGTGTCGATTGTACTGCAAAAAAATGATCAGTATCCTAATTCCATTAATCTCTTACTCTTTACAGGTCTTCTCTTCAATTACGTGAGTGTTAGGTGGCCCCAGTGTCTCTTCAAACGCAATAATGGTGACTTTTATAATTAATATGATCACAAATGAAGGTATGCTTTTAGAGAAATTTCTGAGTATTTACTCAAGTCTAGAACAAATGAACTGAAGATTCAAAAACTAAAATCAAGCTTCGCTTTATGAAAACCACATTACTTCTAAGCATTCTTATTAGCTTCTTACTAAACAGCAGGTTACAAAATAATAATTTTGCTATATCAGACAGAAAGAAGTTGGCAATTTATAGCATGACTAGGAAGACAGTCTACTTTTCTTATCAGCGCTGTTAAAGTCTTGCCTTGCCTTGTGGTGCTTCAGGATTTATTATTTATAGTTGGAATGAGAATAACTGGCTGTCTTATAATATTGATGCCAGTTGAAATTGACAGGCTAGAGTACTTAGTCATTGTAATAAAATATTAAAGTGGCTGAGTAATAATCTCACCTGCCCCAGGAGATGGTGTGTCGCAGTTGTCAAGAGCATGACCCTATTCTAGGTAAAGTGTAGAACTGAGGAGAAAGGAGAGCTCAGTGGATATATCAAGTATGTTATCAACATAGTACATTTTCATTCTGTTGGTACATTTTCTCTTTGTGGTCAGGGTTGGGCATTTGAATCATCCACTTCTTTAGCTGTTTTGGAATAGGAAACCTATTGGCAAATTCTTGATTTCACAGATTTGCTTTCTTTGTTTTTGTTAGAGTCATCAGGACGTCAGATGGTCTGGCCCTGCCCAGTATTGTGCACATATTATGATTTCCATGATGCCCTCACCTCATTTGCCACAGGTGGACAATTGTCTTTCAGAAGGTGCCTTGTATTGGCTGATCCAAAATGTACCTGATGCAATATTAGAGTAGAACATTTTCTAACGTGGCACCTATTTCTCAGCAAAGGTGGGGGCTTTTCACTGGTCAGAGTGGTACTTACTATACATAAAGTTTTAATTATCTCATTCCATTCTTTTGTGTCAAGGACACTGATTATTGAATATTTGCATTGTTTATATGTCCATTAAAGTAAAATACAATTAGGCTCATAGTTGATTACTATATGACTTAATATAGCACAACAGTACTATGTTTAACTATGTCAGTAATGTGCTACCTATGGGTTCTTGCTTTTTATGCCATGTCAGTGTGATTATCACACCAGGAGGAATCAGACTATCAATTTATTGAATATTTTATCAAAAGATGAACACAGTGTGTATCCCAACACTTCAGCTGACCACAGATTTTCCTACATGCCAACCTTGGCATTGCTTCAGCATACTTTGGGGAATTTAACCAGTTGGTTTTTATTAAAAAAAAAAAAAAGGCAAGCAGTGAGGGACCAGGGATTTAGCTTAAGTGGTACCGCACCTATCTTGGAAGCCCAGGGGCCCAAGTTTGATCCCTGGTACCACCAGAAAGAAAAAAATCCATGCAATGTCTCTGTTATCTTGGGGTTGTCTTGCTAATGATGACTAGTAAGGCGTACTCATAGAAGTCACAGAAAGGCAGAACTTCAGATGCTGAGGGACAAGGCAGGCCAAAGCTAGCTGGTAAAAACAGTTTAAATTAAGTGTATTATGTGGGAGTCTGTGTGTGAGCAATTTAAATTAAGTGTATTATGTGAGAGCGCTCTGCTTCTTGTAAAACGTGAACTTCAAATCACAGAATGAGAGAGCAAGGTGGTCAGGTATGGATGATGGAAGTGATCTCTGCATTTCCAATACGCAGTTGCAGTGCTGTCTGCGAGGAAGGAAAGGGATTATTTACTAACACCTTGGAAGAGGCTTTAGGAGTGAAACAGAAAAGCAACTTCTGACAGAGAACACGTATAGTTTGAGAAAAAGGATAAACGCAGCATGAGAGTCTGCTACACATACGTCTTCCACTTGAAACTAATACAGTTGTTTTTAAGCTGTGGGGAGATATGACATTCCTGGACTATACGACATCGGCTTGGTATTTTTTTTTTCTTTCAGAATCTAGTTATTTAATTACTGGCATGTAATTAAATGATGCAAAGTATTCCAAGGTGCTTGGTTACACAATTGAAAAATCCAGTAAAAGTACAAGGCTACAGATTGGCTATCTGAAATGGATTATATATGTTATATGGAGAAATGGAGGTAACTGTATATTTGTTCGGTATTATAATATTTACACTTTGATGAGAGAGGAAAAGTACATCTAGACGATTTCTTCTCCTTGTAGACACCAAGGGAAGGGAAAGCTTTATCTTACTAACGTGGTACCTTGAGTTAGGGCCTCCAGGGACAAAGGGCATAGATATGTCCAAGCTGAACGAAACCATCGTTCAGTACCTTCTTTATGACACGCTTGGTGTGCTTCCTTTCATGATCTCATTATCGTGACCCAAATAAAACATGAGGGCAAAATTCTGAGAAAATAATTCACGGGTGCACATGATTCTCCGGTGAACAGCCACAACTGCTGGTGAAACAGCTGTCAGAGTGATGAATGGAGCCGGAAAGGTGCAGAGAGGCAATGAGTTGAATGGCCACATCGTGGCTAAAAAGAGCCGCCTTTGACGATGACTGGGGCTGCTTTCAGCAGGTGTCCATGCTGCCGGCGGCCTGTCCTGTCTAGCTCCTTTACAGTCACTTAACGGCTCCTTGTTACCGCTCTGGCTACGGGGTTTCCCAAAGAGCCGTCTTTCCACCGATCCGGACCCTGTCGTGAGGAACTGCGGAGACAAGGCAGGCCTGCTTCCTCCACGCCGGATGCGCTGGGTAGAACGAGTGACAGCAGACACCGGGCGGCGCTTCGTCCTCAGAGGCCAGCCCCGCGTTCCTTTGCTCCGTGGGCAGCAGGATAAAAGCAGTGAATTAAACCAGACCTGACTGGACAGTACTATCCAAATAGGTATGATTTAAACTTGGCTGAAAGGGGCCGGAGGGTTAGCTCAGTGGTTCCGGCGCCTGCCTCGCAAGCGCAAGGTCCTGAGTTCGATCCCCAGTGACCACATAGAATGCTGGGCGTGGAGACTCATGCCCACCAACAATCAACACCACATACCACAATGCCGGACGTGGTGGCTCACGCCTGTCATCCCAGCACTCGGGAGGCAGAGACAGGAGGATTGCTGAGTTCGCGGCGGCTTGCCTGGGCACCAGCCTGAACTACAAAGCGAGACCCTGTCTCAAAAAAAAAAAAAAAAAAAAAAAAAAAACAAACAAACAAAAAAAAAAACTTGGCTGAAAGAGCAAGAATTGAATACTTTCTAAAATCGCAGATCAGTTGATCTATCATCTACATATCTACATATTTTACTCAAAAATATGTATCAAATACGTATCAAAATTGTGCTAGGTTCTCTTTCCCAAAGGATTCTGCGAAAACTAGCTATGCACAGGCCAAAACTTGAACCTAGACTCCTATCTCTCATCATGCACTAAATTAAAATAAATGTGCATCAAAGATCTAACTTTCAGAACAGAAACAATCTGCTGGAAGACAAAATAGGTAAAACACTTCAAGACCCAAGCATCGGAAGACTTCCTGAAAAGAATCCCAGTTGCACAAGAAGTACTGTAACAGCAAATATCAGCATATGGGATCACATCAAATTGAAAAGCGTTTTCTGTGCAGAAATGAAAATATGTTAAAAATCAGAAAAAAATCCAGCTACTCCTCAGACAAAGAACTAATATCTAGAGTATGTAAAGTATTAGAAAAAATTAGATACCAAATTTAGAGACTCAATGAAAAAATGGGCATCTGGAATGAATAGAAATTTCTCAGGTAAGTCAAAATGGCCAATAACTATGTGAAAAACAGATGTCAACATTGCTGACCATTTGAGAATTGCAAATTAAAACAGCACTGAATTCCCACCTCACTCCAGAAAGAATAGCTACCATCAAAAAATCACCCATTAACAAATGCTGCCAGGGCGGTGGGGAGAAAGGAACCCTTCTGCACTGCTCGGGGCAACTGTAAATTGATGTGGGCACTAAGGAAATCAGTGTGGAGACTCTTCAAAAAATTAAAAATAGACATTGCATTGGAACCAAATAGTTCCCTCCTTTAGTATTTATCTTCCCAAACGATTTCAAGACATCTTTTCACAGTGATGTTTATAACACCAAAATTC
The DNA here is from genome assembly GCA_004025085.1 of Thryonomys swinderianus. Classification (NCBI taxonomy): domain Eukaryota; kingdom Metazoa; phylum Chordata; class Mammalia; order Rodentia; family Thryonomyidae; genus Thryonomys; species Thryonomys swinderianus. The sequence goes on from PVIC010054006.1 coordinate 6,065, forward strand.
ATATTATCTAAGTTTTGGAAACACCCTAGATGTCTTTTGAATAAATTAAAAACTAAGGCATTTATACAAAGTAAAATACTATTTTATTGTATATGTCTTTATTGTTTATTGACATAAAGAAGGACAAACATGAGTATTTGTAGGAAAACTGAGACTACAATATGTAATGAAGTAAATAAGACTTGCAGGTTTAAACATCACATGGTTTCTCATATATGAAAAAGCCAATATATTAAAAAAGTGCAAAATAAAAAATGTAATAGAAGAGAAAAGAAAATTATTGTACTCCAGCATGGACATTGTATTTAAAAGGGTAGCTTGATTTATATAATTGTCGTAGAGTTTTATATGTCCTTTGGCCTATTAGTCTGGTTGTTAATCTGTACATATGGCAATAAACTTTATAAAGATTTAAAAGATAAATAAAGGAACCTAATATTGGCAAAAATAAAAAGCATTGGAGGGACGAAGAAAAATAATTGATATGTGTTATGTGCACCTGTCAGTCCTTGTAAGTATTATGTACTTCAAAAATGTACTAATAAAAATTAAAAATAAAATAATTATCTTCGGTATCATGGAAGTAACTTTTTAACACACTATTTTAATTTAGAGGGTGAAAACTAAACAAAAAATACACAAAAATGATTTAACTATGTTCATTAGTGTAAAATACATGCATCCAATGCTATGAGGATGCTTCCAAGGAACATCTGAAGCACTTACTGGGAGGAAAGAAGATGATGAGCCTAAGTAGATCTAGCTGTGGATCTGACACTGGAAGGTCACAATTTTAAAATGCCTTCGTTTTAAGTGTAAGACCAAGATCTCCCTTTGCGTAAAGAAGCAAATGTAGGGCCAGAGATTTAGCTCAGTGGTTCTGGCACCTGCCTTATAAGCGCAAGGTCCTGAGTTCGATCCCCGGTAACCACATACAGTGCTGGGCGTGGAGACTCACGCCCACCAGCCATCAATACCACATGCCACAGTGCCAGGCGTGGTGGCTCACGCCATTCATCCCAGCACTCTGGAGGCAGAGGCAGGAGGATTGCTGAGTTCGAGGCTTGCCTGGGCTCCATAGTGCGAACCTGCCTCCCTAGCGGCGGCCTGACCGGAAGTGCCCTGCGGCCGCCAGCCCTGGAGAGACGCTGCCAGCCGCCTGCGGACGCCAGGCCCACTCGAGTGCGCCCTGAAACTCTGGCCCCGCTTTGCGGCGCACACTGGGTCCCCTCTGACCCTGGCACCGCCCTGGCTCTGCCACAGGACTCTGCCAACCCCGTGAGGACAGGGCATCTCGGCTCTACACTAATCAAGGCGTTTTCTCTGTGGTTGCAAAGCTCTTTACTTCAAGGTGTCAATTCATTTCTGACCACACTCTTCCTTCTTTTCACATATAAACAGACGATATTTCATGGTCAAATATACACATTTGCAACTGGTTTACATTAAATATGAAAAGAAAAGAAAACCGTGACTTTTAAATTACTCCTTTACCTGAAATTCACAGGGATAGGTCTGATTATTTGAATACATTTTCAATTAATTAATATGTTTCAGTTGAGTGCTTGTGCCAGTAGGCCTATATAGGTGTTTAATATTCCTGTGAAGATCATTCTGGACGGATACAAGTGTTGCTTTGTGTGATACAAGAAGCCAGATAGTTTTTCAGTGACCTCGGAGATTCTTTTTTTTTTTTTACATGGCCCAGACAAAGAGCCAGGTGGGTAGCTTGGGTGAGAGTCAGTTTCCAAGCTACGGGGCTTCCTCCAAGGTCAGGGTCCTAGGGGATCCGAGCATCGCCTTCAGGGCTGCGCGTCTGCTCAGGAGTTCCAGCTCTGAACAGCAGGCTTACCAGGCGGCTCCTGAGAACTGCTAGCGCCCACCAGACCGACTCTGCTCAGAGTCCGAGACGCTGCTCCGAGATGTCCCTTGTGCCAGGAGCTCGTGGAGGGGGCTTCTTTGGAAAGACTAACCCAGGGGAGCAACCCCACCCAGAATGTTTATTGTAGAATAAGGTAAATGGGGAACTTAGTACTTTTCTTTACCCCATGATCTCCTCCATGGTGAAATGGACATGACCTTGCATGGCAATTTGAAAAAGAAATGTCACACATAGGGTTTTGTTTGCTTATTTGATACCAGGGACCAGACTCAGGGCCTCACGCTTGCTGGGCAGGTGCCGGGCCACAGAGCCAAGTCCTCAGCCTCTGTGACTCATGTGTGACGGGTTTGAATAACGGAAACACACAGGTCTGGATCCTAGAGGTGCCTATGTTTATTTGTTCTACAATCGTTCCACGTACAGCAGTATCTCTCTTGAAGGCACAGAGATGTTCTCTAACAGCCGGAGTCATGCTGTTAGCTACGGAGATGGCTCGAAATCCCAAGAGTATTTCTGAAGGGGAGTAAGGACGAACCAAAGAGCTACAAATAAGAAGCGGGAGACTTCACCAAGGAGCATTTCATTTTCAGTTCAGAGAAGGCTACATTTCAAGTGGAGGGACTGATCAGCAAAGAAAGGATGTAATAAAAGAGAAAAGTACCCTGGTGAATGAAGTTTCCTGCACTGCCGCGATCCGCAGGCTCCTGTCCTCCCTTCCATGGATCTCCACGCAATGCGCGGCCTTCATTTTGCCTCTTCTGACAAATTTTTCTGCCCAAGAAAAGGTTTTAAGAGTAGCTTGAAAGTTACCTTTGACTTAGTGTCCAGACCAACTGTCATTAAAAATATCCTCACTATTTGTGAATGGCTTAGATGCATGTTATTACTTAGAGCACAAACAACAATGAAAAGAAGTTTTAACATTCCGCCGCTGTGAGGGGAGGAGAGTTCCCCTTTTTGTACCTGTGCTAGTGAAATGTCAGAGGAATGAGGACCGCGGAACTGGGCTGATTTCAGTTTAGAGAAATCTGCTTCCATTTTCACCTTCTTGATACAATACATCCAAGAGTTTCATTCATTTTCATTAGTGCGGGAATCTGCTCACTGATAGTTCACTTCTTCAACGAGGTAACAGAATGGATGGGGAGCATTATGAAGATTCTACTCAGGATGCATGAATTCATTTACTTATTTATCCAATCAATAAACACAAATTTCTGTCATAGGCTAGAGTGTCCACTGCAAACATGATGGACATGGTTTTTATCAGATGATGTTCTAACAGGAGAGAGATATGTTAGGCAAAGTGTTTTTATCCAGCTGTGTTTGTGTCCTGAAATCATACTTGGGATGAATATCATCATATAGGATAGTAAAATCACAACTGTAGTAATCAGTGGGATAGGGTACAATTCATTCATACAAAATCAGAATTTATCTGGAGTTAGAGAATACCTCCCTAAGGAAGAGGAAGTTATTTGAGCAAAAGCTTTGAAGAAAGATAGGGGAAAAAAATTAAAAATAAGCCTTTGTGTCTAGCTTTTTTCGTTGACCTTCAAAAACACAAACAAAAACATGGCATTTCCTGGATGCTGAAATGTTACCAAGCGATAAGACTTTAGAAGTGAATGCAGCCAGATTCTGTGGGGAGTCACTTGGGTATATTTTTTATATACCTTTATTTTGGAGTTAATTTTATTAAAACTCTTTAATACAGAAAGCATGAAACAATATAAATGCAGCAGTAGCAGGATAATAAACCTGTGTGACCATTGTCACTCCAGCAGTTATCAAAGCAAATTAAATTTAAAACAAATTAAATTTAGAAAACATTAAATTTAAAACAAATTAAATTTTAAAAAAACAGAGACAGTCTTCTCCCTCCATAACATTACCCAGTGTTTTCAGCCTCCTTGTTATATATTCCTTTGAAATAAATCCCAGACATGATATAAACTTACCTGTATATGTTTTAGAAAGCAAATCTAAAAGCTTTCCAAAAAAGCATAATATCAACACTATAGTCACTTTAGAAAATAAAAGTTTATGATGATAAACTTTCCAAAGTTTTATCCTAGGCTGTGCATAAAAGCAGCCTATTTAGAGCTTGACATTACTAATGTCTGCTGTTGAGAACGGAAGGAAGGGGGGAAGTGGAGGGAATGAAAGAGGGAATGTGTGAAGGGAGAGATGGCATTCTGCTAGCGTGAGCCCCGTGTCGCCAGAGCCCCTGGGAAACCCTGTGCAGGGCCAGTAGCAGAGGACTTTCACCCTCTGATCATCACACTTAAAGGGCTGAGAATTGTCTCTTCGAGTTCTCTAGTCTGTTTCCAGGGCCAAAATAATACCCTCAGACAGAAAGACAAGGAGAACATCACAGGTTCAAGAACCACTTGCCTTGACCATGGGGATTGTCACATGATATGGCTTTTACTTCTCACATAGTCCTATTATTTACAGTCATTATTTATTGCACTGGGATCCAGACAAGATCCATTTTCTTGGGTCTTTTAATTTTTTCATTCATTCTCCACTCCTATAATGGGCAATGATATATTTTCCCAATAGGAAGCACATAGTTTCTAGTTTCCTATCTCTTGGGTACAGTAGTTTTATTGAACAAGCACTCAGTGGGTGCATTAATCCATTCCAGGTTGCAAAAAGATAATATGATTATTCTGTCATTCCTTCTTTGACCCTCAGTGCAAATTCTTCCATAAAACAAAGTTATCCTTAAAGTTTTAAAGATATAAAAGCATCCTTACAATATTCATTTACCTTAACATATAACTTCTGTATTTTCCAGTATGCAAATGGTTAGCTTGCACCCTTTATTCTTTACCCATTTTCTTAGGTCCTTCTCCATGATGATTTTGAGGATGCCACAAGCCACATTTTCCATCCTGGTAGTAGCGATTTTTTTTCCTACTTTTCTTCCTTTTGTGCTGTGCCAAGATAACGGAGCACTTGGGAGATCAGCCACTATTTCTTACTCATTGTTTGTGGGCTTCTCCAGTGTACAAAGCAAAAAAATGCACTTTTAAAAAAGATAAAATCTGTTATGATCTTATTCTGACATTTTCAAATAGAGATCAGCACTTCAGAGATTTTTCCAAACATCAGAGGTATTACATCAATATTTCTTCTCTCTCATGCCCAAATCTCAGCCCTAATGACACTAACACAATTTTTCATTTAATTTTTCCCATGCTCTATGCACATCAGCCTCACAGTAACAGTGTAATATTATCACTAATTATATGATTACTGGAAACAGCTCTATTTTCAAATTTTACAATTTATTTCCTTTTAGCATGCATCCCACTAGGGGGGTGCAACAAATTGCTAGGTTTTAAAGTCCCTTGAAACATTTCCTGTCTGCACAGCTAGGCAAAAATTGAATAACAGACAGGGTTGCTAGTACAACTTCAAGATCATGCACCTGCTTTACATGTGTGAGACTCTCCATTTGAACCTTGGGATCTGAAAGAAAGAAACGAATTACAGAGTTATGACTATTTCACTATATTTTGTTCTTAGGATAATTTTTTTTTTTTTTTTTTTTGCTTTTTGAGACAGGGTCTCGCTTTGTAGTTCAGGCTGGCCCTGAGCTCACTATGGTGCCCAGGCAAGCCGCCGCGAACTCAGCAATCCTCCTGTCTCTGCCTCCCGAGTGCTGGGATGACAGGCGTGAGCCACCACATCCGGCATTGTGGTATGCGGTGTTGATTGTTGGTGGGCGTG
>PVIC010054007.1:0-11656 GCA_004025085.1 Thryonomys swinderianus
AACATCTGACTTACAGGAGATGTACCTGCAATAGAAATGCTCTCTTTTTGTATTCCTTTATCTTTCTTTTAGTAATATTTTTGATCATTTTATCTATATAAATTTAGAAATATATATATTTTAATTCATAATACCCTTTGTTGCTAAGTAATAAATCCTTTTAGAAGGGAAATTTACAAAAATAATTATTTACCAGAATTGACTATAATTACATGTAATTCATGCTGCAGCTGCTTATAATTGTAGTTTTCCCCAGGACCTTTCTCTAGTTAAAACCACTTGAGAATTGTCTCTTTGCAAATGGTTAATAAGTATAATAATTTTTATATAACTAGATGCAATGTCATTAAGTGATTAATGACAAAACTTTTTGTTAAATAACCAGATGAAGACATAAATTCAGTTTGATGGTAAAAATGGATAAATACTTACTAGGTATAGAAAATTGTTAGGACAATACAAGTTAGAATACAAGATTATACAAATTATAATTTCAGTCTTATAAGAATTTAAATTCTATGAGGACACTAATAAGTTAAATAAATAGGTCACAGATATGTAAATACTATATCTTTTCTCTGGTATGAGAACCCATGGATGTAAATGAGTTCTAGAATGTATGATAGATTTTGTGAAATAGGAAATATTCAAAGGGAAAGTAATAAATATGATTTGAAAAGAAAAAGAAAGCACATGTATATAGGAGGGGGTGTTGTGGGTTCGGTAGAGATATGGGTAAAAAATGAGATTTAACTCATATCATATACTGGTACAAATTCCCCAGTATTGAGTGTGATTGTGAGCTGTATATAAAATGTACCAATAAATAATTTAATTTTAAAAAGAATTTAAATTCTAGGCAGGAAGATTAAATTATACCCTATGTAGAATAATAATGTGATGATATTTGTAAGAGATAACTTGAGAAATTTAGAATTACCAAAACATAGATTTCCTGTGTACGATCCCATTTCTTTCACAGAAATGCCAAAGTTAAAGATTTCTTCACATAATTTGATATATTTTTATTGTTGGAATTCTAAAAGATTAAGTGATCAGTGAAGATCCATGATATTTGCAATTAATGATATTTGCTGGAGTTTAATATCCAGCAATAGCACTTTGTGGATAAATTATTAAACCCATTTGGAACAAATTAGTTGACCTTTCTGAGGTTTCCCACAAAATAATAAATATCCAGCCCTTCATTTTTATAAAGTTCCATTCAGATTATAGATATGAAACTTCAACTTGTACTTCTTTTGATAAAGTAAAAAGATGTTCTGCTAATTAGCAGAATGACACTATGGTTGTAGCTTTGTGGAACTGTGACCAGTTATCTTTTATCATAACAATAATCATAATATTAATATTACCTACTCAGGAGTGTATTTAATCCCTACAGATTCTATTTATTTACTAATTCATGAATTAAAGAAAAATTCTTGTGGAGATTGTATAGAGCATACAACTAAATCTATGTACATTGTAATAATATATTATTATATACAGTTATTGGGATATAGAGACATTTAATTTCATATTACTAACATAAAAGTTATTCAGGGACAATAACATAACAGATATTTTTTCCACCCCAGAAAGAGATGTGTAATTTTCTCTCCATAGGAAAATGGTGAGACCTCGTGGAATGTATTCAGACCAGACCGTATCTGCTACCGATTTGGAGAAAACTTAGATTTCATTTAAAATTGCAGGCATATCTCGGGTCTCCCAACAAATCAAACCTCCTGGTGCTCAGGTTTTTATTGAGGCTGGTGTCCGTAGTACAGGGTAGTTTTCTAAGTCATTCTGAGCACTGGTATGAAATGACGGGACTCCATGTGACTCTCGAGGGCAGATGATAAGAAAACCTCACTTTGTGAGTGGCCAGAGAGCACTAGGGGCATCTGCCTGCAGACAAATAAAAATGCATCCTTTGTGGCCTTGATCGCCAAGAAGAGACCCTCGGAGCTGCACTAGGGCTGGGTTGGGTTGATGGCGTTTTTAGTTTTTGTAGGGAGCAGATGAAAGGACTTGGCACTCATTTTCTATGAGCAGTAAAGTTAAGGTCTGAGAGTAACATATGAATCAGTAAGAGGTGGCGATAAGCAGACAGGCTGCTGCTCTTCATTCTCTGACTGGGGTGTTCCATGCTACGGTGATTTGTCAGGGAGATACCTCAGGAAACTCAAAAAGTAGCTGTGGTTGTGGAGAATAAAGAGCCCCCACAGCACGGAACTCTATACTCCCCCTTCCGTCTGCCGCTGTCTCCTCCCTCTTCCGTTTGGATTAACTGCTATGCTTTGCCTTGTAGACTCCAGTGAAACGCTACTTTCCAAGTTTTTCCTTTTTTTTTTTTTTTTTTTTTTTTTAGAAAATGCAATCGTGATAGCTAGGAATAGAATACTAAAGACTGTAGTAGACACACTGAAATCCTTCACATGAAAGGACTTAACGTTTTTCCTTTGGGGAATTGCATATTTTCCAAAATATTCAGGAAATCTAAGATTTACCACCTGTGAATGTTTTAGCTGGGCTTTATAACAGAGTCTGGCTTCCTACCTGAAGCCTTAGTATTACCAAGATCTACCCTGGTTATGGTTTACGATCTCAGTGGTAAAACACTTTTGTTTAAACATGCTACTGAAGCCTTGATTTTTATTGTCAGGATACTTTCAAATTGAAATTTTAACTGTATGGAAGCAGTGGAAGTTCTATGGAAACAGCATTGTGTAAATACTATAATGATCTCTGACTACCTCCATTAAAGAGAATGACATAGTACATGAGAGAGGTCACCTTCTTCTTCAAATGTAAACATTTCATGAAGCAGGGAAGTGCTGCTACGGAGATTGTGCCTCTCCTTTCTAAGACCAGGCTGGAAGTCAGGAGAATTAGCTGCAGGTGCTTAGGGTTTAGAAAGCGCTGAAGGGACGAAAGGCCAATGTGTTGGCTCCAGGTTAGTTCTTATGATCAACTATTCTTTTTATCTTCCCATAAGACCACCTCTCTCGTTTGTTGCAAAGGATGAGGGGATAAGAGGAGGGGCCAAGAAGGAGTTAGAATGTTTGATTTCAAATGGGAAATAGAAATCCTCAGATGATGGCCCTGTAGCAATGAGAAAAACCACATTAGCTTAAGCAGGGTGGGGAGGGCACCAGGGTGGAGCACGAGAATTACTCACATAATTTAAAACATTAACAGGAAATCAAGACAATGGCCTGTGCAGTGTTTAGACCCAGGCAGTTTCTAGCCCCTTTCCACACACTTTTCTTTTGTTTATCTCCTGAGAGATGCCCACATGTGTACAATACAAAGAACTGAGTCATAAAAGCAGAGGCCTGTTAGCCTCCCCGAGGACCAATTAATGGTGTTCCAAATCTTGTGGGCAGGCAGATAAAAAGAATAAAGAGAGCGAAAGGAAAGAGGATGAATACTCAACAAGAGGAGAGCAGCATTTTTTTTTTTCAGATGTTGGAAAGGACTTCTTTAGCTATTCTTATCTAACTTCATTGGGGTTTGTGAGGTTTTTTTTTTTTTTTCCTTCTTCTCATTTTTTTTTTTTCCTCTCAACAGTTTCTGGAGTGCCCCTAGTTCTAATGTGAACAGAGAGAAAAGTAGTACTTCAAAATATCAATTAGGCTTTCATCCAAACTGATGACAGCACAAATGTGGTGGGAAAATAAAAAATAAAAAAGGCCATTTAGATGGTTTCTGTTCCTCCTTTTATATATTGGCAGTTTTATTGATAAGCGCTTGAGTTTGTATTACCATTTGTATCTCCAAGCTGGGTATTTCTGTGAATGCATAGAGCTTTGTAGTTCAACCTTTAACTCCAATCTCACTCCCTATGAGTCCACAGGCCTTTGAACAGCCACGGAGTGGCACTTTGAAATCAGGAGTTGAAAGTGTTCAACATGGAAAGGGGAGCTTGAAAGTCTTGCTCTTTGAACCTTTTCTTTTCAAAGTCCCACAGAAAGTACAGGCAGGACAATAATGGGCAGGCCGGGGGCTCTTGGGTGAAGAGGGGATATGTAGTAATGAAGATTTAAGTATTTTCCTAGCTCCATCCTACTCTGCTTCCTCCATGCTAAAGAATTCAAGCTGCCAGAAGAGAACACTGTCATCTTTGAGTGGTAGGAGGTGGATTTTTCTCTAACATATGGATTCCTTGCTTAATAACATTGCAAGGAGAGGGAGTCCAGGCAGCCAATGGAAATTAGAAAATAGAAATCAGAATTCTCTTTTCCTCTGGGAAGCTCGAAGACTGTAGAGGTCCAATCTTGCCACGCACTGGGCAGTGACTCCTGGGGCTCATGTCCTGAAGGGAGAATGTGCTACTTAGCATCCCTGGGGAAAGGACTTGGTCATTATGCATCACGGTGGCAGTTCCTGTGATTGAACAGAAAGGAGCAGATTCTAAGTACTACCATTTATTTTGAGAAAAGATTATGATCCTGGATGAATGTAAGGGGACATAAGGTTCCTTGACTTTAGAGACATGTAGCTCTGTAACAAAATAAAAAGGCAAAACAGCAAGAAAACATTTCTACACATGTGGTCCATGATATGAATCATTCTTTAGGTGTGAAAATGATTCAAAGTCACTACTGGCACAATTATTTCTACAATGTTTTTCAGTAGTGATTCAGTTCACCTTTCATGAACTCCTATTGGATTAACTCGTACCTCTTTGATGCAAAATTTATGTTATGTAATAGAATGCAGTTAAATAAAGAAATTATGAAGCCAAGAAGTTGGTTACATTCAATGAAATGTTTTAAAAACAATAAATTGCAAAAAATGGGTTTATTAGATATTAAACAGTCATATAGCCTCAAAATTTAAATAAGTTACTGTCATCTTTTTTTTTTTTTTTTTTTTTTTGCTTTTGAGACAGGGTCTCGCTTTGTAGTTCAGGCTGGCCCTGAGCTCACTATGGTGCCCAGGCAAGCCACCGCGAATTCAGCAATCCTCCTGTCTCTGCCTCCCAAGTGCTGGGATTACAGGCATGAGCCACCACGTCCAGCATGTCCTTATCTTTTTTGTTCAATATAGTACATCTGTGTTGTACTAGTTCTAGGAAAAAGAACCCAGCATATTTATTAAACACCTTCTATGTGACACAGTATATTATTAGCTCTTTACATGTTTTAACACTGATCTCCTCTCCATCCCAAGGATATCCATAGTTGTTCCTGTTTTATAAATGATCCTACACTTACACATGGTCACACTGATTGAGAGCCCTGAAATTGAAATTAATATTCCATCATTCCAACTCTTAAGTGACCGCCTTTTCTAAACATTCTGATTAGACACTAATAACACATAATTTGGTTATTGAGAATGATTGAAATGTACAGGATCTGAAAATAGATACCTCAGTGTCTTAATGTGGATAACATTTAACCGTAATTTGTCTCTGTAATCACTATGAATGTAAATAAAATTTTCTTCAGAGTATGGCATACTTAGACTCCAATACCAAAATAATTTATTCCATTTTTTGTGATTATTTCCTGAAGGATAAAAAAAATTGGACTGAGTCATCAAATCTCACTAGGTTGCTGTACTTTATAGTTTTTTCCTTGAGGTTTAAAATACTAAAACACACATTTATTTCCTATCACAAAATGGTGTGTTTGATGCATAACTAACACTTACTATGCTGTGACTAAATAATGCCGGATTAAAAATAATGATGGTAACCCTAATAACCACAGATGCTTGTGAAATCCCTTCTGGAAGTAGAATGCCTCCTTTTCTCCACAGATTTCTTGGATAATTCACTGTAGTTCATGTTTTCTATTTTCTGACCAGTTTTAAATGAAAATATTTTGTTATTGAGACTTTTATTCTCTAGCTTTAGCACAAATATTTATAAACATGTATATACAAAATATTGTTCAATATATTCCTCCATATCTAAATGGCAGTCTGTAAGTATTAGTGAATGCTCGTGAGACAGAATGCCAAGATACTAAGTCATGACTCATGGTCCTCTTAAAGACACGATTCTAGTCATTTCCTTATTTTTCTGTATGTCTGTTTACTCACATGGAAAATGGTATTAGTTAGTATGAGAAATTCACCATGAAGTTGTGTTAAATAAGAAAAAACTAGTTCCCAACCCATAGGTAGGCAATAATAAACACTGGCTACTACGTTTATTCAAGGTACCATGTCTTTAACTGCTAATGCGACTGAGGAACTATAGATACCAAAAGTTTAAATATAGATATAAATAACATGAATTTTTTAAATCAGTATTTTTTTATGGGGTCTTGCTTTTGTAGTTCAGGCTGGCTCTGAGCTCACTATGTAGCCTAGGCAAGCCTCGAACTCAGCAATCCTCCTGTCTCTGCCTCCCAAGTGCTGGGATTACAAAGGTGAGCCACCACACCTGGCACTGTGGTATATGGTATTGATTGCTGTTGGGCGTGAGTCACCATGCCCAGCATTGTATGTGGTTTCCAGGATCAAACTCAGGACCTTGCACTTGTGAGGCAGGTGCGGGAACCACTGAGCTAAATCTCTGGCCCTAGATCAGGATTTTTGTTCTGAACATAGAATATCTTTAATTATACTTTTTAGCCTGTTATTATTATAATTTTACTATCTGAACATTCAATAAAATAGTCGAAATATTTGGCCCATGGGACATTATGTAAATTTCATACTATCAGAACACACACTTTTCTCACTAAATTTTATCTTACCATAACCCTAAACCAAACCAAGCAAATAATAATTTGACCAATTCTAGAGTAAGTAGGTAACACTGTAAGAAGCTCTTATCATAGCATTTGTAGCATTCTGCTTTTCCACATTAATGTAAACACATACATGTGCACATACTCATTTAAAGGTAGACATGTGTTTGTGTGTACAGTTAAGTGTCATTTAATGACAGGAACATGTCTGAAAATGCACTGTTTGGTGGCATCCTTATTGTGTGGTCATCCTTGTGTGTGCTTACACAAACGCAGGTGTTACAGCCTTCCATACAGTCAGGCTGGGCCACCTAGCCTGGTGTTCCTAGACTACAAGTATAGCATGCTTTACTGAAATTTAGTAACTATTTATGTATCTAACCAGATCTAAGCATAGAAATTTTTTATGTATCTGATCATATCTACGCATAGAAGGGTTAGGAAAAATACAACTTAAAAAGGAAAAAAAATGATACACATTGATGTAGTTTGAAAATCTCTTCTGAAGGCTCATTTGCTATAAACGTGCTTTCAGACATGGAGCTATTGAGAAGCTGAGGAAGCCGCAAGGCCCCGTCAGAAGTTTCTGGATGACTTAGGGTACATTCTCGGAAAGGACAGTGGGACCCCAACTCTTTCCTCTCACTCCGCCTTCTGCTTTCTGGACTCGAAGCGAGCACTTTTGTCTCTTCGCTCGCTGCCTCCCCAAAGCCAAAAATCAGTTGCTCCACCAGGTCCAAAAGCACCATCCAAAGTAAGTCTTTCTCCTCCTAAGTCCGCAGTCTCGAGCATTTGTGACATCCGGTGACACCACTCGACTCCCACACACCTTTATGGGACAGGTGCCCATAAGGAGCTTGCCGGACCGCGAGCTGCTCCCGGCAGGGCAGCGGAGAATGCGTGCAGCATGTCTCCATCCGTGACTGCGGCCTGCTCCTGAGACCCTTGGGCCTTCCCACATTCACGGTAAATTCTTCTGTAGTAAACATGCCTTAGTTTACCTTAACTTTTACTTACAACTTTTTGACTTTCAGCTATTTCACTCATAACAATCCCTACCTGAGAACACCAATACATTGTCCACGAATCCAAAATATTTTGATCTGGATTCTATAAAACAAAATTTCTTTCTTTAGTTTTCCTCTCTTTTCTTTTTCTTTTTAAATTTTTATTCTTTTATTAAAAACAACAAAAAATGGGCTGGGGATTCAGCTTAAGTGGTACCGCATCTACCTTGGAAGCACAAGGGCCCGAGTTCGATCCCCGATACCAGCAAAAAAGAAAAAAGCCAAAATAATAAAGCGTTATGGTGGACACCTATAATTCCAGTACTCTGCGATGCTGAAACAGGAGGATTGCAAGCCTGAGCAACTTGGCTTAAGGCAACCCTGTCTCAAAGTAAAAACTAAGAGAGAGAGAGAGAGAGACAGACAGAGAGACAGACAGAGAGACAGAGACAGAGAGAGACAGAGACAGAAAGAGGGAGAGACAGAGAGAGAGAGGGAGAGACAGAGGGAGAGAGAGAGACAGACAGAGAGAGAGAAGGAGGGAGAGGAGAGAGCTGGGGATGCAGCTCACTGTGGAGGGTTTGGCTTCATTCTTCATACTGAGGAGGAAGGACACGAACACCTGCATTAGCCTAGATCTGGACAGGGTCAAGTGTGTCACTTGTGCTGTTTTCCGCCTCAGCCGTTATGTCAGAATGTGCCCAGGAGTGACAAGACAGGCGGAGCTGTTACTACCTGCGACCCATGTTCCTCTGGAATTCTCCCTGAGGGACTTGCCCCAGGCTGTCTGTAGTTAACCAAGTTCACTAAGTAGAAAATGTAAACTATAAAACAACAATGAAACATATAGCAAAAATAGAAGCCAGGAACGTTCACCGACTGTCGTGATCAAGTCTTAGGAGCTATATAGATCTGTATGACTACTCTTTATATGACCAGGATGGTGGTAGGCTTTATTTACACCAGCATCACAGCATATGTGTGAGTGAAATATTCCACTGTGATATCAACGCAGCTATGTCATTAGCAGGTGGGAATTGAATAGTTCTGTTATAATCTTTGTATATTGAATGACTGTGGATACAGTTTTTTCTGTCTGATCAGCTTTATTTTTTGGTATCAAAGACTAATGCCAGGGCCTCTTCACAAATGGTAGGTATGTGCTCCACCACCAAGCTACACAGCCATCTGTCACAATATAAACTTTAGCAATACTGAAGTGCCTCTGGGAAGAATGAAAAAGATTCAAGTTTTTCTCTCAAAGAGTAGAGTTCAGGGCCCAGAGATTTAACTCAGTGGTTCCGGTGCCTGCCTAGCAAGCACAAGGTCCCGAGTTCAATCCCCAATAACTACATACAACAATACCAGATGTGGTGACTCACACCCACCAGTAATCAGTACCACACACCACAATGCCCAGCATGGTGACTCATGCCTGTATTCCCACTTGGGAGGCAGAGGCAAGAGGATTGCTGAGTTCAAGGTTTTCCTGGGCTACATAGTGAGCTCAGGGCCAGCCTGAACTACAAAGTGAGAGGCGAGACCCTGTCTCAAAAAAAAAAAAAAAAAAAAGAAAAATAGAGTTCAGCTAATGGTGTGGAAAAGCACAAGGCCAAATTTGGGTATTGATGTTGCACGTTTTTGTAGGTGAATTATTATAACCTTTAAATATTTTCAAAAATTAATGAGAAGTGATTCTGGGTATTTTATAATAGTCATCTTAGGTTTTCTCAAGTCCTAAACAACTAAACATTAATTTTAAAATTTGTAATCATATCACATTCTGAAACTATTTACTGGTGTGCGCAGTTCATATCAGTCTTTATACTTCATTCTTTGTCTAAGGATTTAAGATGGAAGATGATTCAAATAGTCACTCTTCAATTACTATTTCTTCCTAGGAAATTCTTATCACATTCTAGCAACTGTATAGCGCTATCTTACAGGACATCCTATATTGAAAAAGGTTAAAAGTTTATGACATTTAAAAATAATTCATTTAATGAGGAAACAAAAATCTTCCTTGATAATTTTAATTTACCACTTACTATTACTGAAGCGTTTCGTAACTCCACCAAATTTAATATCTAACAATATAACTTGGAACAGTTTTGCTTATAGAAATAGATATGTGTATGGATGTAAATATAAATATTAGCATAGATATTGGCACAGGAAGTTATTACTATGCAAGCACTTTTGACTCTAGAATATTGATGTTTCCTGATTTACTTTGTAAGCTATGTAAGGTACTTTTTAATAAGTTTTTGGGTGTTTTACCACTGTGTTTTTTAAATAGAATAACTTTTACTACAAAAAGTCAAACCATCTTTTATAACCACTGAGACGCAGTTCTTAATAACCAAAAGGATTAGAAATTATTTAGAAAAAGTCATACCATGTGTAAATTTCTTTCCCCAAAGTTGGTTTTATGGCACTATAAGAAAATTATCAACAGCCAATGGATTAATTGATCTCCGTGTGCCAGGCTCAGTGTTTCCAGGATAAATTGGAGAGTAAGGTGAGGTGGATGGTCACTGGGCCTCCATGTTTCTAAAATTCAGGTTAGGTTTCCTGTACTTTAAGGAAGAAATGTTGAGGTTTACCACATAAAGTAGTCGTGGTTTGTCCAACACAGTTTCCTGATTCTCAGAGTGGTTCCTCAGGCTGAGTAATGAATATCTCGCACAAATGAAACTATACATTTATTGAATATAAATATGTCTGTACAATGCAGTGCTCACAGTTAGCAGTACTATATTGAGCACTTATAAAGGTTTTACAAGGGTAGATCAGTCTGAGCTATTCTCAGTTCAGTACAAACTTATGAATGAATAGAAGCATCATGTCACCTTCGGACACAGTGGATCTTATGATTACCTTGGCTGTGGTGTGGTTTTATGGTATATGTTTACATACCAAACTCATCAAATGGAACAGATTAGTGGAGTAGTTTGAGGGATGTCAATTATAGGGTCAATAGCTTTTACAATTATTAATGAAAGAAGAATTTGAGTTTTTAAAATGAAATAAAATCTGGATTAATGAAAGGTAAAAAAAATTTCAAACATTAGCAGACACTACCCATTGAGCTTGGTAAAAGTGAAAATCCCCTTATTTATCCATGTACTTTCTAGTATTTAGGTCAAGGAATCTACACATTTAATCATCTTCTTACTGTTCAGGAGTCTTTTTAAAACATAAATATGAGAACTTCTTCCATGTTATTATTGTCCTTATGACAGTTTTCATTAAAATTATAAACAAATTAGAATGAGTTTACATTGAGATCCATCCACCTTTTACCTTCATACTTGACTTTCTAGTTATTAGGCCCTAAAATAAACTAAGGGTAATGATACATCAAAATGGAGAATTCTTTCTCAAAATAATTCATTTTTCACATAACCCGAAATAAACAACCTTATTATGAAGAGCTTAATGACCCTCGGGTACCACCGGGTTTCATGAATGAAATGAAATGGCCAAGTTACCAAATGAATATTTTAAGTACATTAATAGACTTAACCATTAATTGTTTTCTTTTTCCTTTGTTGTTGCTGCCATGTAGATGCACATTTTACAATAATCACTGCCACTGTGTTCAGAAACAACTGCATGGAACCTTAAAGAATAGCAGCCAGGGGCCAGACATTTAGCTTAGTGGTTCCAGTGCCTGTCTAGCAAGCGCAAGTTCCCTGGTTCGATCCCTGGTAACTACATACGACAATACCAGGCATGGTGACTCATGCCCGCCAGCAATCAGTACCACATACCACAAATGCTGGGCTTGGTGGCTCAAGCCTGTAATCCCAGCACTTGGGAGGCAGAGACAGGAGGATTGCTGAGTTTGAGGCTTGCCTAAGCTACATAGTGAGCTCAGGGCCAGCCTGAACTACAAAGTGAGACCCTGGCTAAAAAAAAAAAAAA
>PVIC010054008.1:0-11671 GCA_004025085.1 Thryonomys swinderianus
TGGGGCAGCCATGGATACTAAGATGTCCATCCTCCGCATTGCACTGTTACTCCTCTGAAATACTCTTTCTAAACACCACCTTCCTGTGCCCTGCCATCCATTGCAACCTCTGACCCTCAGCTGTCCCTTCCCATCCTAGCTGGACAAAATCATGTACCTTTATGGTTCTATAAATAGTGCAAAATGTAAAATTTGTACCCTAAAGACATGGGTGAAGGAGGAAGTGTAAAGTGCCTGCCATTCCAAGATTGAGGCAACTGGTTGGTGCACTTCTTGCACATCTCCAGATTTTTCTGTTTTTGTGCCCCAGAGCATTTCTTATTTCACATGACTTATTTTTCCCTTAATCTGTTGTAAGCACTTTACACATGACTGTGAACGATCTGCTTCCACAGGTCGTGACCAGGGGCGTGGAGCACGGCTGCTGGGTCGCGTTGGGGAGGGAACGCACCTCCTTGGGGCACTACTGGCTCAGCTCTCCCTCTTCCAGATTTTGTTCTGTAATTCATAGAGAAATAGTCAACCTGCCCTTCAAAAAAGCAAGCAGAAGAATTCCTGGGTGACTCCGATGCACCTGGGTAGGGATTGGTGAAGCCCTTGCTGCTCCAGTAGGTCGTGCACACAACTGACGCCGCCCTCAGCTACAGCCTGTGCTTGCCGGCCTGACTAGAGGCGGGATTTGCACAGCAGAAGAGAAGACACTCACAGGGCGTTTGCCGCACATTCCTGTGATGATTGGGGTGTTCGAGGGTTCAGTTTTTGTTTAGGGGCATTTGTAACAGCTCTTTTGTGAAGTCCCATGTAACTTTTTGCTTTTTCCTGATGGGGTACTTCTGATTTCTCACTGGCTGTCAGACAGATGGCTTCGCACAGTGAACCAAGACTCTCTGTCTGTGCAGTGTCCCCCTGTGGCCAGTATGTGGGACTGTGTCATCACGCCTCGGGTGTCTTCTCCCTGGAGCAGCCTCTGCTTCCACCGAAACTCTCCTCAAATCCTGGGCCTCTCAGGGCTTCCAGGGCCTTTGTCTTTCAAGTACACACAGAAACTCTGCTGCCCTCTGCTTTCTGCATCTTCACTGGGACCCTGTGTGGACTAACTGCCCTGAACTATTTGGGGGCTCCCTGTGGGATCCCCTCAGCTCTCTCTGTTGGCTGAGGCTGTTTTGCCTGGCATATAGCCATTGTTCTTTGACACTCAGCCCGGAGTTCCTGTCTTTCTGATGGTGTCTTCTGTTTCTACCCAGGTGAAGGCTGGTGATCACCTGGCTGCTATCTTCCACAGGTGTGCAGAAGGTGACTCCTCTTTGGGTTCTTGGCACTGGCAGGTGTACATCAGGTGCTCTCAGCTTTCATGAGTCCAGCCTCCTTGTTGGGCACCTCTCCACACTAGCCCATCCCAGAGCCCGTGGGCCGGAGAGCTCTGTCCTTATGGCTCCGTCACTGACCCTGTCTTGTCTGATTGCAGTTGGGCCGGTGCACAAACAGCGTGGTCAAGTACGAGCTGATGCGCCCGTCTAACAAGGCGCCGCTTTTGGTGCTGTGTGAGGACCATCGGGGCCGCATGGTGAAACACCAATGCTGTCCTGGCTGCGGCTACTTCTGCACAGCGGTAAGAGCCCAGCCGCATGGGCCTCTCCGGCCGTTGTCCTCTGCAGAGGCCCAGACTGCCAGGCAGTTCATTCTGGGCTCGGGCTCCAGCAAGGAGGCTCCCTCCCTGCCCAAGCCTGTCCTCCTGTGTGGCTGGGGTGCCCGCGCCCTGCAGTGCCTGTGAGCCCTGCTTGTCTGACTGCAGAGGAGGGACAGCTCTAACCTGGCTCAGACATGTGCATGCTCCTGCCTCCGGCTCCTGCTAGGGGTCCAAATAGGGCTCTGCACTAACTTTGACCCACAGCTACAGGCACCTGCAGACACCTTGCTACCCTTCTATGACCTGGGCCAAGTTTCCGTTGGGGGCTTGTCTTTGAGTTTCACACCTTGTGCCCTCCCTTCTCTCCAGACACCCTTTTTGTGGTTTCCATGAGAAGGGAGGTGCCCGTCTGCATCTCTTGTCTCTAGCTGTTGTCTGGTGCTCATCTGCCAGTGTTCACTCATATGCCAGGAGCAAGCCCTTCCCCCCTTGACTCAAGACTTTGTTCTGTCTGACCTGTCAACTGTGTGGACCTGTCCTTTTGCGGACCAGTGCTTCTTGTGTGGCTTCCTGCTCCGTTTGAGTGGCCAGACAGCAGGGACTCAGTCTTCTTGGTCGTGGGGGCCAGGTGGACGGTGTGGTGGCTGCTGCTGGCCTGTGCTGTCTGAAAGCTGCAGGGCTAAGGGAGCTCTTTGCAGACACCGTTCCTGCTCCTCACCAGGTGGGGACTGTGCCAGCACCAGGCTCTGCCTACCTTGGTTGCTCACTTGCTTGGCCCAGCTGGCTCAGTCGAGCTTTGTTTACTTTTCTGAATATTAGCCTGTTTTTGCAAATAATCTTCGCCTTCCTGTTTCCAGGGGAATTTCATGGAATGTCAGCCTGAGAGCAGCATCTCCCACCGTTTCCACAAGGACTGTGCCTCTCGAGTCAACAATGCCAGCTACTGTCCCCACTGTGGGGAGGACACCTCCAAGGCCAAAGAGGTGACCATAGCGAAAGCAGACACCACCTCCACGGTGATGCCTGCCCCTGGACAGGAGAAGAGCTTGGTTGCTGAGGGCAGGGCCGACACAACCACTGGCAGGTACCTGCTGATGCAGCTCTAGCTGAGCTTTCACTGGTATCCCTGAGCATGTGCTGTTTGTAGTTGTTACTGGTTTCTGCTGCTTTATCCAGAAGCCTCAGCTAACTCTGATGGTTGGTGATTTCTGACGTTTAATAAATACTAGCTGGATGTGGTGGCATATACCCACAACCTCAGCTACTGGTGAGACTGAGACAAAGGATTGCAAATTTGAATCTAGCCTGGCAAACTTAGGAAGACCTTTCTCAAAATAAAGGGGGGGTGGTGCTGAGGATG
Source organism: Thryonomys swinderianus (assembly GCA_004025085.1). NCBI lineage: Eukaryota > Metazoa > Chordata > Mammalia > Rodentia > Thryonomyidae > Thryonomys > Thryonomys swinderianus. The sequence goes on from PVIC010054008.1 coordinate 2,988, forward strand.
TAGTTTTAAGCAAAGGCCCCGGTTCAGTCCCCAGAGTTGCAAACATTTGTGAACTCATGTGTGTTTGTGCACATGTGTGCACACACAAACAGAAACACTGATGTTCATTTATCGTTGTTCGTAGTGGGTCCCTTTCGATTTGATTTTGCAGGTTGATTTGTGTTTTTTGAGTCAATTTTCACACAAGCCTAGTTGGGGTGGCTTTACATTTGGTTAGTATCCCAGTCACCATAGTTGACTGTTGCACAAAAGCACCTGACAGCTGCTGCAGGCTGTTCCGACAGTGGCCCTGGCAGCAAGTCCTAGGCCATTGCTAAGGGCAGAAAGCACATTCCAGAAGAGTTAGAGGTACTCACTCAGACACATACAATTGCCTTCCTGAGAAAATCCAGCAGAAGCAGCTAAAAACTTAGAGCTGCCAGGTCAGCAAGAGAATAGGAGAACCATAGCATTTAGCATTTGCCAACCAGAACTTGCTAAGGGGGCCAAGGATTTAGCTCAGTGGTTCTGACACCTGCCTCAGAACCTGTTAGGAAGGAGATGAAGAAGAGAGCCTTTCAGAATGGCAGCAAAATATATAAACTACTCAGCAGAGAAGAGAAAACCAAAACAGTAAATACCACAATGATAGAAAAGAAACTAAAATTAGAGTGAAAGTTGTTTAAAGGTCTGTGTTTATGCAGACCTTAAAACCAAGACTCACCTGATATCCATCCCTTCACAATAATCAAGTGAACTCGGTGTTTCTGAGTCACAGTTCTGAGGGTTTCCTTCTGTTGGAAGGGCAGTGGACAGGCCAGGTGTGACCGGAAGCTTGACTATAAAAGCAGGTTTGAGTGTGTGACCAGAAGTCCTGAGAGTGTTACCCTGACTTGAAGGTCACAATTCTTAGGGAAGCAAGGTTCTGAATTCTGAGCACCTCACTTGGGGCCAAACTTGTAGTCAGTTGGCTGTCATTGTTTTCCATTGAGACGCTGCCTACAAGGGCCGGGTGTTCAGTGGTGCTGCTGCCTTCCTTGCAAGCGCAAGATTGTGAGTTCAGTCCCCAGTGCTGCAAAAAACCAAAAAAACCCAAAGCAGATATAAGAAGCTGCAGGCAGGGATGGGTTGAAGGAGGGTATTCTGTGCTTTCATTGGTTTCCATGAGAAAGGAACGTTTTCAGATACCAAAACTCAACATTTCGATGATTTCCTCCCCTCAAGCACTGCTGCAACCCCGCTTTCTGAGGATGACAAGCCACAGAGCACAGCTCCCCAAATGCCGGAGGGTTTTGATGCCACAGGTCCAGGTGGGCTCGTGAGGCAAACTGCTGCCCTTCCCCAGGGACCGGGGAAGGAAACCTTGGAGAGTGCTCTGATCGCTCTGGACTCAGAAAAGTAAGAGCTAGTCTGCATTTCAGAGATTGCTCAAGGCCTGTGTCTATCCTGGAGTCATGTGTGTGCTTCAATTTTGGAATAACACTGTTGGTCAAAATGAGTCTTTACACTGATTGGGGAGGTAATTATAAGCTTTGGTCCTCTTCATCGTGCTGAGCTGGGAAATCACGAGCTTTGTGGACATGCCTGGCTGGCCCACCCGCAGACCCTTGCTGCTGATGCCGCTGTGTGAGGGCGGAGGTGGGATCTCTGCAGCCCTGGGCCCGCTGCGGCGGGGTCCTTGTCTTCCTATCCCAGGATGGCCTCACCTTCCTTGGGGGGCTGATGGGACCACTGCACCAACCCTACTCCTTTCAGGGGAAAGTGCCATGTGTACTCTTTGAGGATTAGGGTTAGGTGTAGGCGAAGGGGTTGTGTGCTAGGGTTAGGCGCATGGGTTCTGGGTCAGGGTTGGCCGATGTTGGGGCAGGGGTTCCACCTTATTGTTGGGGGCAAGGGGTCTGGGTTTGGTTGTTGTTGGGTTTAGGGTTAGGGCTGGTGCTGGCTTAGGGGTCATAAGTCAGGATCAGGGAACAAGGGTTGTGAAGAATTGGGCCTGGGTTAGGGTTAAAGGGCTGGGTGTCAAATTAGGGTTGGGGCAGGGTGTCCAGGCAAGGGTTAGAGGGAGGGCGTTAGGGGCAGGAGGTGAGGGTTACGGTTAGGGTTAAGGTTGTTTTTTTGTTTGAGGTCTAAATTTTGAGTCAGGGAACAAAGGTGTTTGGAAAGAGGTCCAGGTTAGTGTTAGGGGTTGGGGATTTAGGTTCGGGTTAGGGTTAAGGCTTAGGATTTGGGTGAGGGGCTGGGCATAATATGAGGCCTCTGGCTAAGTTTAGGCCAGAGCTTGGGTGAGAGTTGGCTCAATTTCTTAGCTGGGGCTATCTTTAGGGCCTTGGCCTAAGGGGAGTTTAAGACCTGGGTTAGGGCCTGGGCATGGTTGAAGTTTGGGCCTAAGTGCAGCCTGGATCTAGGTTTAGGTCCCGGGATAGCTTGAGGGCTGGGCCTAAGTTAAGCCCTGGTGTAGGGTTAAGGCCCAGCCTAGTAAGAGTGCTGAGGCTAATATGTGCCTGAAGATAGATTTAGGGCCTTGGCTAGGGTGAGGACTGGGGCTAAGCTGAGCCTTGGGGCTAGGACTAGAAATCTGAGTAGGGTGAGGTCTGGTTCTAAATTGAGGCTGGGTCTAGTGTTAGGGCCTGGGATAGGGTGAGGGCCTGAACTGAGGCCGGGTCCTAGGGTTAGGGCTTAGGCTAGGGGTAAGGTCTGCACCTGGATTTTGAGTTAGAGCCCAGGGTAGGGTGAGGGCTGGGGAGAACAGGTAGGGTTAGAGTTAAGGCCAGGATTATGGGTTTCATTTAGAGCTAGGGTTAGGGTTACGGTTAGCGATCCCTGACTTTGCTTTTTTTGTTTTGTTTGTTTTTATTTTTGGACCTCAACTCTCTTCTCTTGGTTAGAGTTACTGTTAGGGTTAGGTTTTTGTTGGTTTTGTATTTTTGTGTTTTTATTTTCTTTTTATTGTTTTTTGTGTGTTTTTGTGGTTTTTTTTAGTGATTTGTGTTTTTTGGTGTTTGTGTTTTTTTTTTTTTCCTGTGATTTTTTTGGTGGGTTTTCTGTATCTTTTTCTGGTTTTTGTTTTTTTTTTGTGTGTGTGTGTGTGTGTATGAATTTTTGTTGTTTTGTGTCTTTCTTTTTTCTGAGTTTTTGGTGTTCTGTGTTTTGGAGGGGTTGGATATATCTCTATGACTTTTGGTGTTTTTTTGTGTCTTTTTGTGTGTTCTTTTTCTTTTTTGTGTGTGTTTTTCTGTGTTTTATTTTTGTTGTTATTATTGTTTTCTGTTTTTTGGACCTCTAGGCTCTTTGAGGATTAGAGTTAGGTGTAGGCGCAGGGGTTGTGTGCTAGGGTTAGGCGCATGGGTTCTGGGTCAGGGTTGGCTGCATGAGGTCCTTAGGGTTGTTGCGTTGTTGTAGGGTTGTTGCTTCCACTGCCAATAACTCTAAACCAGTCCCCATGCAGCCAACCCTGACCCAGAAACCATGCACCTAACCCTAGCGCACAACTCCTTCCCCTACACCTAATCCTAATCCTCAAAGAGCCTTGAGGTCCAAAAAAAAGAAACAAAAAAAAACACACGAAAAGCAGGAAAAACAACCACCAAAAAAATAGAAAACAAAGAAACACTACAATGCACCCAACCCCCCCCCAAACAAAAATTGTCTAACAGAAATCCTGGTATTGCCAAGTCCCTGTGGTGCCTTCCTTGTGGCTTTCTGTTTTCTCCAGCCTGATAGCTGAGCCTGTTCTATAGGATTGTTCTGTCCATGCATTGGCCACTGTCCCTGCACACTGGCCATCTCCTGGCTGTCACCTTAGTTATTAAAGTTTTGCAGCAGCTGTGCCACATATCTCCTCTCCGGGATTGTCCGCACTGCTGGAGGCTGGCTGTGCAGCTCAGTGACAGCACCGTGCTCCTGTGAGACTGGGCTGTGTGTGTGTGTGCAGCTTTGCTGTAGTGCTAAGTGTGGGTTGATGGCCCCAGGCCTTCCTTCCACTACACGGCAGGGACTCTGGTGGCCTCTGAGTCTGGCTGTCGCATCGTGAGGTGACCTCATGTTGTGCATTCTCGTGCGGTGGCCAGATGCCAGCGGCTGGTTTTCTGTGAGGTGCTCCAAGGCTGGTGGGTGTGGCCGCTTGACTGGAGGACCAGGCGGGGCCGCCTGCCCAGCCAGTGCCCTGCCGCCCCTCGGTGGTCTGAGGCCTGGCCCAGGCACGCGCTGACTGCTCTTCTCTGCTTCTCCACAGACCCAAGAAGCTCCGCTTCCACCCGAAGCAGCTGTACTTCTCGGCCAGGCAGGGCGAGCTTCAGAAGGTGCTCCTGATGCTGGGTGAGTCTCTGGCAAGAAGGGGCAGAGCTCCTGGACTTGCCCTCTTCTCGTGAGTCTGGTCTTGTCTTTTCTGTTCAGAAGTCTCTGGTTCCTCGGATAGTGAAGAAGAGTCCTCACTAGAGTTCAGCCTGTTTGTGATCTCACATTCACTTGCTCGTGGCACTAAAAATACCCCTGCGCATTCCTAATTAACAAAAAAGAAGTAGATATGTCATTATAAGGCAAGCAGAAGCAGATCTGAGAAAGAAGCATAGTGGGATGGGTCCCTGTTGTGACGTGTGGCAAGGAGGAAGTGAGGGCTGTCTGCTGACGGGCAGTACCGTGTGCAGACGGCGCCACGGTGCCCACGGATGTGCTCCTGCCCTGTGCTTCCTGATGGAGGAACCCTCTGGGCTTTGTGCCCCTGAAGCCCAGGGAGATGACCTGAGGTCATACACAGCTCTGGGGCTGATCCCTGTGACGTTTTGGTTGAAAAATATAGCAAGTTATGAAAAAAACAGATTTGCTCTAAAAAGAGAGGTTTATTTAATTTTAATCAAAACAAGAACTTTGATACAGTGTTAGTCACATTACCACTGTGTGGTTGGTCTCCGAGCTAAACGATCAGACACATGCCCGAGAGGCTTGTCTCGGCCCTTGCTCTGCCCCCAGGGGAGGGCTCCTCGGATCCTGGCTTGCGGTCCTCAGTGCCTCACAGACCTGGCAGCTGTGCCCGACCAAGAGCGCTCAAGGAGCCCGGTAGCGGGCTGGAAGGGCAAGCACTGTGTCTCATGCGTCCAGGTGGGCCTGTCTTGTCCACCAGATGGGCATGGTGATGCCGTGGCTCTGGCAGGCCCCTGGAGCTGCCTGCTTATCTTGCAGGTGGGCAGCTGCGTAGCCGCCGCCAGCCACTGTAGACGCCTGACGTGCACCTGACACAATTAGTAAAACCGTGTTTGTTCACAGTGGATGGGATCGACCCCAACTTCAAAATGGAGCACCAGAGTAAGCGCTCCCCCCTGCACGCCGCCGCGGAGGCCGGCCACGTGGACGTCTGCCACATGCTGGTCCAGGTGCGAGGGGCGGCGCTCCCGACTCTTCCCGGCTGCTGGTCGTCGTGGAGTAGAGGGCTCTCGGCACACGGTGGAAGTTACGTGTTGCCAGGTGGCCCCGCCAGATGTGCCCTGCCTGTCACTCCCTGCCCAGCTTTTTCTGTTATTTAGTGCCATGTTCACGGCCACACTACTCCGTGGCTGGACCTCAGTTTATTTTTCAGATTTAGCTTAGTTGCAGTTTTAATATTTACCGATTGCCTATGCAGGAGGTAAGAGTGTACCAGAACCCGGACCCTCTCCCTTCCCCAGTATCTGGGTATGTCTCCTTCAGTGTTTATAATGGTGCCCAGAATTTGCTTTAATTAGGATTGTGTAAGTACTTTTAAAGAAACGGTTCCCTCTTTAATTGACACACAGTTATTGCACATGCTAATGGGAAGCAGTGTGATGTTTCCATACATGTGCACAAAGTGTGTTGGTCGTATTGGGATAATTGGCTTATTTGCCAACTCAGGCAACACTGATTTCCTTGTGTTGAGAACATTTATAATCTTCTCTGAGGGGTGGGGAGTTAGCTCAGCAGCAACACACCTGCCTGGCAAGCGCAAGATCCTGAGTTCGATCCCTGGTGTATACGCACGTGCACACGTGCACACACACAAACACCTCTTTGAGCTCTTGAAATGTTTAATTAATTGTATGAACCCTAGTTGCCCTATGGTGCTGTAGAATACCAAATTATTCCTCCTGTCTGGCTCTGCCTTGTACTCATGGTCTGTCCACTGTTTATCCCTCCTGTTCTCTCCTTCTCAGCCTCTGAGAGGCACTGTTCTGATTGCATTGTACTGCTGCAAATGGCAGGTTGTGTGGGTGGTTGAGTATTTCGTTGTTTCTATTTACCGCAGTGCCTTTGTCCATGCTCCTAGAGAAGAACAAGGCAGAATTCTAGGCAGAATCCCTTTCTTGGATGTTGGGAGCAAAGGGCTACACTTGATCTTAGCCAAAAGGCCGAGAAGCGATTAATAACATGCAAGGGCAGATATCTCTAGGTTTCTTCCTCCTTTTTTTTTTCCTACTGGGATCTTCACAGTGGGCTTCATTCTCAGCCCTTTTGAGATAGGATCTTGCTAAATTGCTTGGGCTTCTGGTCCTCTTGCCTCAGCCTTCCAGATTGCAGGGATTAAAGCTGTGTGCCACCATGATTGGTTTACTTCTAGTTTTTTGAGAAACTTTGATCCTGTCTTTCACATTGTCCACTAACTTACATTCCCAGTAACCGTGTGTGAGAGTTCCCTTCCTACACATTCTCAACCAGCATTGTTTTGTTTTGTTTCTTTTTTCTTTTTAAAAATAGCCTTTCTGGGCCAGAGATGTAGCTCGATGGTTCTGGCACCTTCCCAGGAAGCTCAAGGTCCTGAGTTTGATCCTGGTAACCACATGCAACAAATACTAGGTGTGGTGACTCTTACCCACCAGCAATCAGTATCATATATCACACTGCTGGGCGTAGTGGCACATGCCTGTCTTCCCAGCACTCGGGAGGCAGAGGCAGGAGGATTGCTGAGTGCCAAGCTTGCCTGGGCTACAGTGAAGCTCTGGGCCAGCCTGAACTACAAAGTGACACCTTGTCTCAAAAAATAAAAAAGTAGCCTTTCTGTCGTATTGGGGTGCTACCTCACTGGATTATTTGGGTGTTTTTGTTACTGGGTTGTGAAGTTCCTTATATGTGCTGGAGATTTGATCCTTCGTCAGATGAATATTTTGCGAATAGTTTCTTCATTCCATAGATTGTCTCTTAGCTCTGTTGATTGTTTCCTTTGCTGTGTGGAAGTTTTTTGGTTTGATATAGTCTCCATTGCCATTTCTTAGACTTACTGCCTGTGCCTTCAGGACATGTCTAAAATTCTTTGCCAAAACTAATAACCTGAAGCATATACTCTGTGTTTTCTTCTATAAGATTCATAGTTTTAGGTTCTATATTGCTTACAGTATATTTCTTAATGCCTCTGTCAAAAGTCAAGGACTTTTGGCCATGTCACTAAATATGTGAATTTGTTTCTGGATTCCCCGTTCTGTTCCATTGGTCTGGGTGCCATTTTTTAGGCCAGTCCCATGATCTTTGGGTCTTGAAGTTTTGCGGTATGTTTTTAAAAAGTCTGATATGTGATACCTACAGCTTTATTCTCTTTGCTCAGGATTGCTTTGGTTGTTGGGGGCCTTTTGGGTTTCCATACAAATTTTACTATTTTGCTTTCATTTTTAAATTGAATTTATTGGTACATTTTATATATATTATGATCACACATCAACATCGAGGAATTGTACCTGCACATGAAACATCTTCATTCTAATTTTCCATTTCCCTGTCCTTTCTGCAACCCCTTTGCCCTCTATATGCCTTACCTTTGTTTCCATTTTTTTTTGGTTTTTATCACCAAATTTTTTTCCCTTTCTTTACTTTTCCCTTCCTCCCCCTTTCCCTTTTACCTTTGAACATTTTCTTCATATTTCACAATACTTATCATAAATCCTGGATCTCATTTATACTTTCAATTTCTAATACTACAGAAACAATATAGTATTTACACATTTGTATCCTATATATTTCATTTATGAGTATGTTCTCAAGGTACATCCATTTAAGGATAAATGGTTCTAATCTATCATTCTTTATGGTTGATTAATACTCCATTAAAAAAAAACCCCACGTCAGCTTTATCCACTCACCAGTTGATGGGCATTTGAGTCGAATCCAAGAGCTAGCTATTACAAAGAGTGCTGCTGTAAACATTGATGCACATATGTCACTGTGACATGATGCTTTTAATTCTTCCATGTGTAACTCTAGCAGAGAAATAACAGGGTCAAATGGAATCTCTAATCCGATCTTTTGAGGAATCTGCACAGTCGTTGCACCAGTCCACATTCCCACCAACAGTGGAGAAGGGTTCCTTTTTCCCTACAGCCCTGCCAGCATTTGTTGATGGTTCATTCTGTATAGCAGCCAATCTTTGTGAAGTGAGGTGGAATGTCTGTTTTCATCTGCATCTCTTGAATGACCAGCAGTGTTGAATATTTCTTCATATGTTTCTTTGCTGCCTTTACTTCTTCCTCTTAAAAATGTCTGTTCATGCTGGGTGTGGTGGCTCACGCCTATAATCCCAGCACTCGGGAGGCAGAGGCAGGAGGATTGCTGAGTCTGAGGCTTGCCTGAGCTACATAGTGAGCTCAGGGCCAGCCTGAACTACAAAGCGAGACCCTGTCTCAAAAAAAAAAAAAAGTCTGTTTATTTCATACGCTGATTTTTGAATTGAGTCTTTAATTGGGGGCAGCTGATTTTTTTTTTTTTTTTTTTTT
>PVIC010054009.1:0-11670 GCA_004025085.1 Thryonomys swinderianus
GGAATAGTCAAAATGTCAGTACCACTCTCACGAATCCTAACCCTAACCCTAGCCACAATACTGAATTCAGCAAATGCCTCCATTGTGGAGGGAGAGGTACAACCCCACTAGCTCGCAGCATATACCGGGCTATACTCCTCACCATTCCTTGCCAAACTGATGCTGAATACGCAAGAAAATCCACAGTGACACCATTCTCGATCTCAATCTGAACCCTACCCCGCCTTGCAACCTTAAGTTCTCAACCGCACTCTACCTCCATCATACACTCTGCATATTCGTCCTCCGAACCGTGCCACTGACAAGACAACTGCATGACAAATGCACAGGAATCGCCAAAACAAAACTTGGACTTATGGTTTTCTGAATTCTGATTGGCAGCCTAACCCAAGGGCAAAAGCCCACAAGGACCTGAGTCCTAACACTCGGGACATTTCAAAACCTGTTGACCAGGAAAGAGAATCGTGGCTATTACCACAGTTTTGGCAGTGTAATACAGAAGTGTGTCAATCCCACAGTCTCACAACTCCCAGTCCTTGGCCTGAGCCCACAATCTCTCTGATACATGAAGCTCTAGGTCAGGGTATATGCACAACGCACTAATGCTAACTCCGATCCTGACAGTACCCTTCATCCTCACTATAATTTGGGAAGCCCAATCCACAGGCATAGTGAAAATGTCAGTACCACTCTCACGAATCCTAACCCTAACCCTAGCCACAATGGTGAATTCAGAAAATGCCTCCATTCTGGAGGGAGAGTTACAGCCCCACTAGCTCGCAGCATAACCTTAGCTATACTACTCACCATTCCTTGCCAAACTGATGCTGAATACGCAAGAAAATCCACAGTGACACCATTCTCGATCTCAATCTGAACCCTATCCCACCTTGCAACTTACGCTCTCAACCCCACTCTACGTCCGTCATACACTCTGCATATTCTTCATGCGAACCGTGCCACAGACAAGACAACTGCATGACAAATGCACAGGAATCGCCAAAACAACACTTGGACTTGTGGTTTTCTGAATTATGATTGGCAGCCTAACCCAAGGGCAAAAGCCCACAGGGACCTGAGTCCTAACACTCAGGACATTTCAAAACCTGTTGACCAGGTAGGAGAATCGTGGCTATTACCACACTTTTGGCAGTGTAATACAGAAGTGTGTCAATCCCACAGTCTCACAACTTCCAGTCCTTGGGCTGAGCTCACAAGCTCCCTGATGCATGAAGCCCTAAGTCACGGTATAGGCAAAATGCACTAATGATAACTCCGATCCTGACAGTACCCTTCAATCTCACTATAGTTTGGGAAGCCCAATCCACAGGAATAGTCAAAATGACAGTACCACTCTCACGAATCCTAACCCTAACCCTAGCCCCAATGCTGAATTCAGCAAATGCCTCCATTCTGGAGGGAGAGGTACAATCCAACTAGCTCGCAGAATAATCCGAGCTATACTCCTCACCATTCCTTGCCAAACTGATGCTGAATACGCAAGAAAATCCACAGTGACACCATTCTCGATCTCAATCTGAACCCTACCCCGATTTGCAACCTTACGCTCTCAACCGCACTCTATCTCCATCATACACTGTGCATATTCTTCCTCCGAACCGTGCCACTGACAAGACAACTGCATGACAAATGCACAGGAATCACCAAAACAACACTTGGACTTGTGGTTTTCTGAATTCTGAGTGGCAGCCTATCCCAAAGGCAAGATCCTACATGGACCTGACGCCTAACACACAGGAAATTTCAAAACCTGTTGACCAGGAAAGATAATCGTGGCTATTACCACACTTTTGGCAATGTAATACAAAAGTGTGTCAATCCCACAGTCTCACAACTCCCTGTCCTTGGCCTGAGCCCACAGTCTCCGTGATGCATGAAGCCCTATGTCAGGGTATATGCACAACGCACTAATGCTAACTGCGATCCTGACAGTACCCTTCATCCTCACTATAGTTTGGGAAGCCCAGTCCACAGGAATAGTCAAAATGACAGTACCACTCTCACGAATCCTAATCCTAACGCTAGCCACACTGCTGAATTCAGCAAATGCCTCCATTCTGGAGGGAGAGGTACAACTCCACTAGCTCGCAGCATAACCCAAGATACACTCCTCACCATTCCTTGCCAAACTGATGCTGAATACGCAAGAAAATCCACAGTGACACCATTCTTGATCTCAATCTGAACCCTACCCCGCCTTGCAACCTTAACCTCTCAACCCCACTCTACCTCCGTCATACACTCTGCATATTCTTCATGCGAACCGTGCCAAAGAGAAGACAATTGCATGACAAATGCACAAGAATCTCCAAAACAACACTTGGACTTGTGGTTTTCTGAATTCTTAAAGGCAACCTAACCCAAGGGAAAGATCCGGCATGGACCTTACGCCTAACACACAGGACATTTCAAAACCTGTTGACCAGGAAACAGAATCGTGGCTATTACCACTCTTTTGGCAGTGTAATACAGAAGTGCATCACTCCCACAGACTCACAACTCCCAGTCGTTGGCCTGAGCCCACAAGCTCCCTGACGCATGAAGCCCTATGTCAGGGTATATGCACAAAGCACTAATGCTAACTCCGATCATGACAGTACCCTTCATCATCACTATAGTTTGTGAAGTCCATCCACAGGAATAGTCAAAATGACAGTACCACTCTCACGAGTCCAAACCCTAACCCTAGCTACAATCCTGAATTCAGCAAATGCCTCCATTGTGGAGGGAGAGGTACAACCCCACTAGCTCGCAGTATAACCCGAGCTATACTCATCACCATTCCTTGCCAAACTGATGCTGAATACGCAAGAAAATGCACAGTGACACCATTCTCGATCTCAATCTGAACCCTACCCTGCCTTGCAACCTTACGCTCTCAACCGCACTCTACCTCCATCATACACTCTGCATATACTTCCTCCGAACCGTGCCACTTGCAAGACAACTGCAGGACTAATGCACAGGAATCGCCAAAACAACACTTGGACTTGTGGTTTTCTGAATTCTGATTGGCAGCCTAACCCAAGGGCGAAAGCCCACAGGGACCTGAGTCCTAACACTCATGACATTTCAAAACCTGTTGACCAAGAAAGTGAATCCTGGCTATTACCAAACATTTGGCAGTGTAATACAGAAGTGTGTCACTCCCACAGACTCACAACTCCCAGTCCTTGGCCTGAGACCACAATCTCCCGGACGCATGAAGCCTTATGTCAGGGTATATGCACAACACCCTAATGCTAACTCCGATCCTGACAATACCCTTCATCCTCACTATAGTTTGGGAAGACCAATCCAGAAGAATAGTCAAAATGACAGTACCACTCTCACGAATCTTACCCCTAACCTAGCCACAATGCTGAATTCAGCAAATGCCTCCATTCTGGAGGGTGAGGTACAAACCCACTAGCTCGCAGCATAACCCGAGCTATACTCCTAACCATTCCTTGCCAAACTGATGCTGAATACGCAAGAAAATCCACAGTGACACCATTCTCGATCTCAATCTGAACCCTACCCCGCCTTGCAACCTTCCACTCTCAACCCCACTGTACCTCCGTCATACACTCTGCATATTCTTCATATGAACCGTGCCACAGACAAGACAACTGCATGACAAATGCACAAGAATCGCCAAAACAACACTTGGACTTGTGGTTTTCTGAATTCTGAGTGGCAGCCTAACCCAAGGGCAAGATCCTGCAGGAACCTGACCCCTAACACACAGGACATTTCAAAACCTGTTGACCAGGAAAGAGAATCGTGTCTATTACCACAACTTTGGCAGTGTAATACAGAAGTGTGTCACTCCCACAGACCCACAACTCCCAGTCCTTGGCCTAAGCCCACAATCACTCTGACGCATGAAGCCCAATGTCAGGGTATATGCACAACGCACTAATGCTAACTCCGATCCTGACAGTTCCCTTCATCCTCAGTATAGTTTGGGAAGCCCAATCCACAGGAATAGTCAAAATGACAGTATCACTCTCACGAATCTTACCACTAACCTAGCCACAACGCTGAATTCAGCAAATGCCTCCATTCTGGAGGGAGAGGTACAACCCCACTAGCTCGCAGCATAACCCGAGCTATACTCCTCACCATTCCTTGCCAAACTGATGCTGAATACGCAAGAAAATCCACAGTGACACCATTCTCAATCTCAATCTGAACCCTACCCCGCCTTGCAACCTTACACTCTCAACCCCACTATACCTCCGTCATACACTCTGCATATTCTTCATGCGAACCGTGCCACAGACAAGACAACTGCAAGACAAATGCACAAGAATCGCCAAAACAACACTTGGACTTGTGGTTTTCTGAATTCTGAGTGGCAGCCTAACCCAAGGGCAAGATCCTGCAGGGACCTGACGCCTAACACACAGGACATTTCAAAACCTGTTGACCAGGAAAGAGAATCGTGGCTATTACCACACTTTTGGCAGTGTACTACAGAAGTGTGTCACTCCCACAGTCTCACAACTCCCAGTCCTTGGCCTCAGCCCACAATCTCCCTGTTGCATGAAGCCTTATGTCAGGGTATAGGCACAACTCACTAATGCTAACTCTGATCCTGACTGTACCCTTCATCCTCACAATAGTTTGGGAAGCTCAATCCACAGGAATAGTCAAAGTGACAGTAGCACTCTCACGAATCCTAACCCTAACCCCAGCCACAATGCTGAATTCAGCAAATGCCTCCATTCTGGAGGGAGAGGTACAACCCCACTAGCTCTCAGCATAACCCGAGCTATACTCCTCACCATTCCTTGCCAAACTGATGCTGAATATGCAAGAAAATCCACAGTGACACCATTCTCGACCTTAATCTGAACCCTATCCCACCTTGCAACCTTACGCTCTCAACCCCACTCTACCTCCGTCATACACTCTGTATATTCTTCATGTGAACCATGCCAAAGACAAGACAGCTGCATCACAAATGCACAAGAATCGCCAAAACAACTCTTGGACTTGTGGTTTTCTGAATTCTGAGTGGCAGCCTAACCCAAGGGCAAGATCCTGCAGGGACCTGACGCCTAACACACAGGACATTTCAAAACCTGTTGACCAGGAATGCGAATCGTGGCTATTACCACACTTTTGGCAGTATAATACAGAAGTGTGTCACTCCCACAATCTCACAACTCCCAGTCCTTGGCCTGAGCCCACAATCACCCTGACGCATGAAGCCCTATGTCAGGGTATATGCACAACACACTAATGCTAACTCTGATCCTGACTGTACCCTTCATCCTCACTATAGTTTGGGAAGCCCAATCCACAGGAATAGTCAAAATGACAGTACCACTCCCACGAATCCTAACCCTAACACTAGCCACAATGCTGAATTCAGCAAATGACTCCATTGTGGAGGGAGAGGTACAACCCCACTAGCTCACAGCATAACCCGAGCTGTACTCCTCACCATTCCATGCCAAACTGATGCTGAATACGCAAGAAAATCCACAGTGACACCATTCTCGACTTCAATCTGAACACTATCCCACCTTGCAAACTTACGCTCTCAACCCCACTCTACCTCCGTCATACACTCTGTATATTCTTCATGCGAACCATGCCACAGACAAGACAACTGCATGAGAAATGCACAAGAATCGCCAAAACAACACTTGGACTTGTGGTTTTCTGAATTCTGATTGGCAGCCTAACCCAAGGGCAAAAGCCCACAGGGACCTGAGTCCTAACACTGGGGACATTTCAAAACCTGTTGACCAGGAAAGACAATCGTGGCTATTACCACACTTCTGGCAGTGTAATACAGAAATGTGTCACACCCAGAGTCTCTCAACTCCCAGTCCTTGGCCTGAGCCCACAATCTCCCGGACGCATGAAGCCCTATGTCAGGGTATATGCACAACACACTAATGTTAACTCCGATCCTGACAGTACCCTTCATCCTCACTATAGTTTGGGAAGCCCAATCCACAGGAATAGTCAAAATGACAGTACCACTCTCACGAATCCTAACCCTAACCCTAGCCACAATGCAGAATTCAGCAAATGACTCCATTCTGGAGGGAAAGGTACAACCCCACCAGCTTGCAGCATAACCCGAGCTATACTCCTCACCATTCCTTGCCAAACTGATGCTGAATACGCATGAAAATCCACAGTAACACCATTCTCGATCTCAATCTCAACCCTACCCCGCCTTGCAACGTTACGCTCTCAACCGCTCTCTACCTCCATTATACACTTTGCATATTCTTCCTCCGAACTGTGCCACTGACAAGACAACTGCATGACAAATGCACAGGAATCGCCAAAACAATACTTGGACTTGTGGTTTTCTTAATTCTGATTGGAAGCCTAACCCAAGGGCAAAAGCCCACAGGGACCTGAGTCCTAACACTCGGGACATTTCAAAACCTGTTGACCAGGAATGACAATCGTGGCTATTACCACACTTTTGGCAGTGTACTACAGAAGTGTGTCAATCCCACAGTCTCACATTTCCCAGTCCTTGGCCTGAGCCCACAATCTCACTGATGCATGAAGCCCTATGTAAGGGTATATGCATAACGCACTAATGTTAACTCCGATCCTGACAGTACCCTTCATCTTCACTATAGTTTGGGAAGCTCAATCCACAGGAATACTCAAAATGACAGTAGCACTCTCACGAATCCTAACCCTAACCCTTGCCACAATACTGAATTCAGCAAATGCCTCCATTCTGGAGGGAGACTTACAAAACCACTAGCTCGCAGCATAACCCGAGTTGTACTCCTCACCATTCCATGCCAAACTGATGCTGAGTACGCAAGAAAATCCACAGTTACACAATTCTCGACCTCTATCTGAACCCTATCCCACCTTGCAACCTTACGTTCTCAACTCCACTCTACCTCCGTCATACACTCTGTATTTTCTTCATGCGAACCGTGCCACAGACAAGACAACTGCATGACAAATGCACAAGAATCGCCAAAACACCACTTGGACTTGCGGTTTTCTCAATTCTGAGTGGCAGCCTAACCCAAGAGCAAGATCCTACAGGGACCTGACGCCTAACACACAGGACATTTCAAAACCTGTTGAGCAGGAAAGGGAATCATGCCTATTACCACACTTTTGGCAGTGTAATACAGAAGTGTGTCACTCCCACAGACTCACAAGTCCCAGTCCTTGGCCTGAGATCACAATCTCCCTGACGCATGAAGCCGTATGTCAGGGTATATGCACAACGCACTAATGCTAACTCCGATCCTGACAGTACCCTTCATCCTCACTATAGTTTGGGAAGTCCATTCCACAGGAATAGTCAAAATGACAGTACCACTCTCACAAATCCTACCCCTAACCCTAGCCACAATCCTGAATTCAGCAAATGCCTGCATTCTGGAGGCAGAGGTACAACCCCATTAGCTCACAGCATAATCCAAACTATACTCCTCACCATTCCTTGCAAAACTGAGGCTGAATACGCAAGAAAATCCACAGTGACACCATTCTCGATCTCAATCTGAACCCTACCTCGCCTTGCAACCTGATGCTCTCAACCGCACTCTACCTCCATCATACACTCTGCATATTCTTCCGCCGAACCGTGCCACTGACAAGACAACTGCATGACAAATGCACAGGAATCGCCAAAACAACACTTGGACTAGTGGTTTTCTGAATTCTGATTGGCAGCCTAACCCAAGGGCAAAAGCCCACAGGGACCTGAGTCCTAACACTCGGGACATTTCAAAACCTGTTGACGAGGAAAGAAAATCGTGGCTATTACCACACTTTTGGCAGTGTAATACAAAATTGTATCACTCCCACAGTCTCACAACTCCCAGCCTTGGGCCTGAGCCCACAATCACCCTGATGCATGAAGCCCTATGTCAGGGTATATGCACAACGCACTAATGCTAACTCCGATCCTGACAGTACCCTTCATCCTCAGTATAGTTTGGAAAGCCCAATCCACAGGAATAGTCAAAATGACAGTACCACTCTCACGAATCCTAACCCTAACCCTAGCCACAATCCTGAATTCAGCAAATGCCTCCATTCTGGAGGGAGAGGTACAACCCCACTAGCTCTCAGCATAACCCGAGCTATACTCCTCACCATTCCTTGCCAAACTGATGCTGAATACGCAAGAAAATCCACAGTGACACCATTCTCGATCTCAATCTGAACCCTAACCCACCTTGCAACCTTACGCTGTCAACCCCACTCTACCTCAGTCATACACTCTGCATATTCTTCATGCGAACCGTGCCACTGACAAGACAACTGCATGACAAATGCACAAGAATCGCCAAAACAACACTTGGACTTGTGGTTTTTTGAATTCTGAGTGGCAGCCTAACCCAAGGCCAAAAGCCCACAGGGACCTGAGTCCTAACACTGGGGACATTTCAAAACCTGTTGACCTGGAAAGAGAATCGTGGCTATTACCACACTTTTGGCAGTGTAATACAGAAGTGTGTCAATCCCACAGTCTCACAACTCCCAGTCCATGGCCTGAGCCCACAATCTCCCTGATGGATGAAGCCCTATGTAAGGGTATATGCACAACGCACTAATTTTAACTCGGATCCTGACAGTACCCTTCATCCTCATTATAGTTTGGGAAGCCCAATCTACAGGAATAGTCAAAATGACAGTACCACTCTCAAGAATCCTAACCCTAACCCTAGCCACAATCCTGAATTCAGCAAATGCCTCCATTGTGGAGGGAGAGGTACAACCCCACTAGCTCACAGCATAACCCGAGCTATACTCCTCACCATTCCTTGCCAAACTGATGCTGAATACGCATGAAAATCCACAGTGCCACCATTCTCGATCTCAATCTGAACCCTACCTTGCCTTGCAACCTTATGCTCTCAACCGCACTCTACCTCCATTATACACTCTGCATATTCTTCCTCCGAACCGTGCCGCTGACAAGACAACTGCATGACAAATGCAGAGGAATCGCCAAAACAACACTTGGACTTGTGGTTTTCTGAATTCTTATTGGCAGCCTAACCCAAGGGCAAAATCCCACAGGGACCTGAGTCCTAACACTCGGGACATTTCAAAACCTGTTGACCAGGAAAGAGAATCGTGGCTATTACCACACTTTGGCAGTGTACTAGAGAAGTGTGTCAATCCCACAGTCTCACAACTCCCAGTCATTGGCCTGAGCCCACAATCTCCCTGATGCATGAAGCCCTATGTAACGGTATATGCATAACGCACTAATGTTAACTCCGATCCTGACAGTACCCTTCATCCTCACTATAGTTTGGGAAGCCCAATCCACAGGAATACTCAAAATGACAGTAGCACTCTCACGAATCCTAAACCTAACCCTAGCCACAATGCTGAATTCAGCACATGCCTCCATTCTGGAGGGAGACTTACAACCCCACTAGCTCGCAGCATAACCCGAGTTGTACTCCTCACCATTCCTTGCCAAACTGATGCTGAGTACGCAAGAAAATCCACAATGACACAATTCTCGACCTCTATCTGAACCCTATCCCACCTTGCAACCTTACGTTCTCAACCCCACTCTATCTCCGTCATACACTCTTTATTTTCTTCATGCGAACCGTTCCACAGACAAGACAACTGCATGACAAATGCACAAGAATCGCCAAAACAACACTTGGACTTGCGGTTTTCTGAATTCTGAGTGTCAGCCTAACCCAAGAGCAAGATCCTGCAGGGACCTGACGCCTAACACACAGGACATTTCAAAACCTGTTGACCAGGAAAGAGAATCGTGGATATTACCACACTTTTGGCAGTGCAATACAGAAGTGTGTCACTCCCACAGACTCACAACTCCCAGTCCTTGGCCTGAGCCCACAACCGCCGTGACGCATGAAGCCCTATGTCAGGGTATATGGACAACGCACTAATGCTAACTCCGATCCTGACAGTACCCTTCATCCTCACTATAGTTTGGGAAGCCCAATCCACAGGAAGAGTCAAAATGACAGTACCACTCTCACAAATCCTAACCCTAACCCTAGCCACAATCCTGAATTCAGCAAATGCCTGTATTCTGGAGGGAGAGTTACAACGCCACAAGCTCGCAGCATCATCCGAGCTATACTCCTCACCATTCCTTGCCAAACTGATGCTGAATACCCAAGAAAATCCACAGTGACACCATTCTCGATCTCAATCTGAACTCTACCCCGCCTTGCAACCTTATGCTCTCAACCGCACTCTACCTCCATCATACACTCTGCATATTCTTCCTCCGAACCGTGCCACTGACAAGACAACTGCATGACAAATGCACAGGAATCGCCAAAACAACACTTGGACTAGTGCTTTTCTGAATTCTGATTGGCAGCCTAACCCAAGGGCAAAAGCCCACAGGGACCTGAGTCCTAACACTCGGGACATTTCAAAACCTATGACCAGGAAAGAGAATCGTGGCTACTACAACACTTTTGGCAGTGTAATACAGAATTGAATCACTCCCACAGTCTCACAACTCCCAGTCTTTGGCCTGAGCCCACAATCACCCTGATGCATGAAGCCCTATATCAGGGTATATGCACAACGCACTAATGCTAACTCCGATCCTGACAGTACCCTTCATCCTCACTATAGTTTGGAAAGCCCAATCCATAGGAATAGTCAAAATGACAGTACCATTCTCACGAATCCTAACCCTAACCCTAGCCACAATCCTGAATTCAGCAAATGCCTCCATTCTGGAGGGAGAGGTACAACCCCACTAGCTCGCAGCATAACCCGAGCTATACTCCTCACCATTCCTTGCCAAACTGATGCTGAATACACAAGAAAATCCACAGTGACACCATTCTCGTTCTCAATCTGTACCCTAACCCACCTTGCAACCTTACGCTGTCAACCCGACTCTACCTCAGTCATACACTCTGCATATTCTTCATACGAACCTTGCCACTGACAAGACAACTGTATGACAAATGCACAAGAATCGCCAAAACAACACTTGGACTTGTGGTTTTCTGAATTCTGAGTGGCAGCCTAACCCAAGGGCAAGATCCTTCAGGGACCTGACGCCTAACACCCAGGACTTTTCAAAACCTGTTGACTACAAAAGAGAATCGTGGCTATTATCACACTTTTGGCAGTGTAATACAGAAGTGTGTCACTCCCACAGATTCACAACTCCCATTCCTTGGCCTGAGCCCAAAACCTACCTGACGCATGAAGCCCTATGTCAGTGTATATGCACAACGCACTAATGCTAACTCCGATCCTGACAGTACCCTTCATCCTCACTATAGTTTGGGAAGCCCAATCCACAGGAATAGTCAAAATGACAGTACCACTCTCACAAATCCTAAACCTAACCCTAGCTACAATTCTGAGTTCAGCAAATGCCTCATTTGTGGAGGGAGAGGTACAACCCCACTAGCTCGCAGAATAATCCAAGCTATACTCCTCACCATTCCTTGCCAAACTGATGCTGAATATGTGAGAAAATCCACAGTGATACCATTCTCGATCTCAATCTAAACCCTACCCCGCCTTGCAACCTTACGCTCTCAACCGCACTCTACCTCCATCATACACTCTGCACATACTTCCTCCGAACCGTGCCACTGACAAGACAACTGCATGACAAATGCAGAGGAATCGCCAAAACAATACTTGGACTTGTGGTTTTCTGTGTTC
>PVIC010054010.1:0-11677 GCA_004025085.1 Thryonomys swinderianus
AATGCATCGCTTAGTGAGAAAAACAGGGCTGAGAACAAGATGAGCCCGTTTTTCCTATTAATACAAAAACGTTTGTGTATATGTTCAGGACTGATTATGAGTACGCATATCTCACATCCAAAGAAAAATATCCTGAAGGATGGCTATATGCCAAAATGAAGTATCAGTTAAAGATGCTTTTCTTTTTGTTTTTTGGCATTTTTATAAATTGCTTTTTGCACTTGACCCATATTCTAAAGTCTCAGACAAGCAACTGGAGGCTGTCACAGCCCTTTCTTTACCTTGTCTAAACCCCAGCGCCAGGTGCGTCCCATAACTTGCTAAGAAGGAGTGACCCAGAACAAAGGACATGCCCTGCTGAGAGCCTGCAGAAATCCCCTAGATTCATACCATTTCCTTCTCACGTGGCTCCCTGGTTCTGTGTAGGATAGGCTGAGACACTCTCCCAAATCACCCCAAATCTAGCTCCATCTGTTACACACACAGAATCAAAAACTTCTTTCGCTGTATTCTTTGGCAATGCCCTTCTACCAGTCATCAATTAACCTCAAATAATTCAGCACTTTCAAGGCATGGCAAGGATGGTGGTAATGCCAGGCAAGGGCCGACTTCCAAAGTACATGTTCTTCGTTATGCGACAACACTGCTTAGGGCTGTTACATAGGACCCACGGCCAGTGTCATCCAGAGGAAGCTTGGCCCTCTTCTAAGTGGAGGTCAGAGGTGGTACTCCGTTGCTGTCTAACAAATCATTCTAAAATTAATAGCTCCAACAACTTCTGTAGCAGAAATTCAGGAGCAGCTCAGTTGCACAGTCCGGCTTAAAATCTCTCACGTGGTTGCAGTCAAACTTTCATCTGAACTTTGATTGGGTCTAAAGCCTCCATGTCCAATAGGTCCACTCACATAGATATCGGCAGAAGGCCTCATTTCTCCTCAGAAGAGAGCAAGAGCCCACAGGTCCTTAGCACATGGCAGCCAACCTCCCCCCAAACTGAGCAAGTCGAGAGGGAGCACAGAGGAAGCTGCAGTAGCGTCTATGAGCTAAAGTGAAAGCATACACTATCGCTTTCACTTTTTCCTATTCATCAGAAGCAAACAGCCACATCCAGCCAAGGCTCAAGGGGAGGAGAGTTAATTCTCTTTTCAAGAAGTGGAAACTGTCAAAGAATATGTGGACACGCCTTAAAGCACCACATCAAGGAATTTTCTCAGAAGGTGTCAGATCCCAGGCAGACCTTGAAGGGTAAAGAAAAATCATTTGAGAGAACATAGAGAGGGCACAGGGCCCGAGCCCTGGGAGCTGTGGGCCAAAAGTGGAAAAGGAGAGAGGACTTATCTTGACAGTGAAATGACGCTGATGAATGATGAGTGGACCAACCAGCTTGACAGAGGCCTCTGAGTAAGACATCCTGAAAGTCAGGGAAGGAGAACTAGGGCTCCAGGCCCAAGAGGGTCTAAATGTCAGAACTCTGGCTTAGTCTGCAAGGCAGAACAAAGTTACTCTAGCTCTCAGGCAATAGGAAAATAGGAGACTGCAGGGCCCAGAGTTAGACCCCGAGCTGAGGAGTGACCAACCTGCTACCTGCTGCCCAGGTGTGTGGCATGACACATGTTAATCTCTCTTACTTCTTTTCTTTTCCTCACCTGAAAACTGAACCAAAGAACCCCTGACTTTGGGGAATCTTACATGGCAGAAATGAAAATGTGTACAGGAAAGGCCCAGCTAGTGTCTGACCCGCAGCAAATGTCCAAGAAACAGACAACCACTAGAAGGTACTACTGGAAAACTCACTCTGGAGATGTGTTTTTCCCTGAGGCTTTAGGATACTTTACTTCTCTTGACGGCACTGCTCTTCCCAGAGACAGGGTGTCTGGATGACTTAAAAATGAGTGTGTGTTTCCAAACTGAAGACACACTGTGGCCTCAGGACTGGCACGGCAAGGCAGGGAAGAAGAATGGCTGTGACTCACCAGGAGCAGCCACCAGCCAGAGGCAAGTTGGCTTCGGCAGGGCTGGCCCCACTTCTCAGTGACTCGCTCAATTTTCCAATGGGATCATTCTGGCCTTGGCAATAAGCAAGTCTCCTTTTCCACCCAGAAGCAGGTGACTCAGGAGAGCCTGGAACGGCAGCTGCAGCTATTCAGACCCACCCTGGTCCACACACCCTGAGAATACTTCACACAACCGAGGCACGCAGCAGGTGCTCAATAATTGCTCACTGACTCAATCCCACAGCTGCACCAACTCTGCAGGACAGACCAGAGTCCCAGCCAGAGCATTTGCAGGAAGAGGATCTCCCTCCACCAGGAAGGAGGCCACGGTGTTGTCCCAGAGGAATCTCATTCAGCCTCCCCTTCAATAGCAGCATCAGCTCAGCTGTCTAATTTATTATTAGCAGCAGCCACTGCCACCCAAATCACAGCAGCAGCCAGCAATTCCCCCCTGGGCTCTGCTTTAATAGCCACTCAAGTAGGCCGCGAAGTAATCACAGAGCCAGCGCAACCGAGGAAGTCCCAGGCAGCGCCCCGGCGTTTGGTAAAGGTTCAGTCCCTGTGCTCCCCACCTCCCGATATAGAAACCACCTGGTCTTCCCTCTCCAGGGCAAAGGGAGTCCTTGGGAAAGAGAATGTGGAGGAGGCCAGAGGCAGCCAAAGTGGCAGAACAGGTGTGAACAGGAACTGCAGGGAGCCCTTCAGGTTTGAGAAATCTCTGGAAATCTTTCCCAATTCTTCTACTCCCTGGCTCTGGTCTGACTGAGTAAAAGCAATGAAAGAAACAATGGTATTTGTAAGATAACTGTCCCTTGGTACAGGACCCTCCACAGACACCAAAATCTGCAGATGCTCAAGCCCCTTATATTTAAATGTGTAGTATTTGCATATAATCTACATATATCTTCCCTGGTACTTTACATTCCTTACCGGTACTACTTTACTTACATTGCTAAGACATTTTCTTTAGGGCATAGTGAGAAGAAAAAAGTTCTGTACAGTTTAATGCTGACACAATTTTTTATTCAAATACTTTGATCCAGGTTGGTTGAATCCATGAATGCAGAGAGATGATGGTACAGAGGGCCATGGTCGCCCATCTCACCACCTGAGCCCTTCTTGTGGGCAGGAGCAGCCTTCCCTGCCTCCCTGGTCCTCATGGATGTGGCTTCTCCCTCCAACAATACCCACCTGCTGCTTCTCCCTAATTACACCCCAGCAGGTGGGACCCCACCAACACTCTCCCCTTCTGCTCCTCCTCCTCTCTTACCCAGCTTGGAAAATGACACTCTCTGCTATCCACTCACAGATCACTGTCCCTGCTGGGCAATGTGTCCCAGCTCTGGGCTCCTCTCCTCCACTCCTGGTGGGTGTGTTTTCATGTGAGCAGGCTTGCCGCACCTGTCCCCAGGACCCTAACACATCTGCAGCTCACTGGGCAGGACGATGCTGCCTGAGCCTCCTGCACTTTGGATCAGGGCCGGAAAGAGCACCCGCACCTGGACCAGCCAGGACCACATGCACAGCATGTGTACAACCTGGCAACACACCCAACACACGCTCGATGCCCGGTAGCAATAGCTTCATTATCCTTTCCCACTTCGGTCCAGGACACGTACTCGGGAAAACTCACACAAGACAAAAACACAGGAAAAGGTGCTTTCCACCCAGGGATTCTGAAGGAATAAGGTGGAGCTGCATGGTCATAGAGGAAGAAGAAAACCAGGGATACAGCAAGTTTATGGTCCTCACAGACACAAACATTAAAAATAAAAAGATGCCAAAGGACTTCAGACAGGTTTACAGAAATCTAGAGGAGCCAGACAGTCAGGGTTCATACAACAGATGCTTCCCACAGCTGCCTGACCATTACGTCCACCACACTGTCCAATTCTGCCACTTCTTCAGAGGTCACCACCTGCAGGATGGACAAGATGACGAACAGGGCCCCTGGCCCAGCTGCCCAGATCTGCAGGAAATGCCAGAGCCATTCCAGCAAGACCACAATGGTTGATGGTTCCCCAAAGCAGAAGGGCCTTAAAGCAGGGCTCTTGGCTTAGGATACTCACTGCTGTCTTCCTGGGCCTAGAGGTACCTGGCACACAGTAGGCACCAAAGAAGTATTTCTCGAATGAGTGACTGGATACATTACTAAGAAAAATGAGACTGAGGTACTCAGTAGAAACTCAGTATTGGACCTGGCAATGGCCAGGGCTGCTTCTTTGGGATAACTACAGTCTGTGCTGGGCAGTCCAATGCTCCTGCTAGTAAGAGGCACCTGTTCTCTGATGGCAGACTGCACCCCTCAAGCTGGACAGCCAACCTGATCCCTGAGGGGTAGCCTCCATGACAGGTTGCCTTTCAGAATTAAGTCTCCCTCCACCACAACCAGGAATAAGGTTTATCCCAGGAATACAGCCCTGGTTCAACATAAGAAAACTGATATAAAATATCACAATAATAGAACAAATGGGGGGCAGCTACATGAAGATCTGAAATGATGCAGAAGCACATGACAAAATCCAATACTATCTTGTGATAAAAACACTCAACACTAGTATAGAGAATTTCCTTGATATTATAAAGGGCATTTTTTAAAAATCCATTCCTGGAAGAATCCTCAGAGGTGAAAGTCTGAAACCAGAAGGTTTAGAGCCAGATAAAGATGTCTACATTCACCACCACTACAGCACACTGAAAGCTATAGCCATAGTAAAGACAATAGAAAGAATGCATAATATAAAAGAAGAAGTAAAAGTATCTTTTAGATGACATGATCCTATACAGACAACCTTAAAGAATTCACCAAAAAAAAAAAAAAAAAGCAACTGGCACTAGTAAATAAAGCCACCAAAACAGCAGAGCACAAAAATCAACTATATTTCAGGGCCGGAGGGTTAGCTCAGTGGTTCCGGCGCCTGCCTCGCAAGCACAAGGTCCTGAGTTCGATCCCCGGTAACCACATATAATGCTGGGCGTGGAGACACGCCCACCAACAATCAACACCACATACCACAATGCCGGACGTGGTGGCTCACGCCTGTAATCCCAGCACTCGGGAGGCAGGGACAGGAGGATTGCTGAGTTCGCGGCGGCTTGCCTGGGCCCCATAGTGAGCTCAGGGCCAGCCTGAACTACAAAGCGAGACCCTGTCTCAAAAAGCAAAAAAAAAAAAATCAACTGTATTTCTACACACAAGCAATGAATAATCAAGCGAGAAAACGATTCTTTTTACAATAGCGTAAAAAGTATAAAATACCCAAGAACAAAATTAACCAAAACACTTATGCACTGAAGATTACAAAATACTACTGAAAGAGGGCTGGAGGGTTAGCTCAGTGGTTCCCGTGCCTGCCTTGCAAGCGCAAGGACCTGAGTTCGATCCCCGGTTACCACATATAATGCTGGGCGTGGTGGCTCACGCCTGTAATCCCAGCACTCGGGAGGCAGAGACAGGAGGATTGCTGAGTTTGAGGCTTGCCTGGGCACCATAGTGAGCTCAGGGCCAGCCTGAACTACAAAGTGAGACCCTGTCTCCAAAAAAGCAAAAAAAAAAAACTACTGAA
Organism: Thryonomys swinderianus; assembly: GCA_004025085.1. Classification (NCBI taxonomy): domain Eukaryota; kingdom Metazoa; phylum Chordata; class Mammalia; order Rodentia; family Thryonomyidae; genus Thryonomys; species Thryonomys swinderianus. The sequence goes on from PVIC010054010.1 coordinate 5,561, forward strand.
AGAAATCAAAGACATAAACAAATGAAATGATATCCCTTGTTCATGGATGAGAAGACTTAATATTACTAAAATGGCAATTCCAAAAAAAAAAAAAGTGATCCAAATGTTTAATACAACCCCTGTTAGAATCTTACCTAGATTTATTTTGTAGAAATTGAAAGGCTGGCCCTAAATTTTACACAGAAATTCAAGTACTCCAGAATAGACAAAACATACTGGAAAACGAAAACCAAGGTTGGAGGACCCACATGTCCCAATTTCAAAACTTGCCGCAAACCGGCAGTGATCAAAACAGTGTGGCAGTGGTGTAAGAACAGACATACAAACCAGGAAAACAGAACTGAGAGTCGGAGAGAAATCCATACACCTACGGCCAATTGATTTTTCACAACACTGCCATGACAATCCATAGCAAAAAATCAGCCTTTTCAACAAACAGTACAGACAAGAAAAACTGAATACCTACATGCAAAGGAATGAAGCAGGCAGTTTTGGGTGTTTTGTTTTGTTCTGCTGTTTTGTTTTGAAGGTTTAAGTAGCTTCCATTTTGTTTTCCATCCTGGCTGCCCCACTGCACACTCGCACTAACAGTGCCTCAGGAGCTCCAGGTTCTGCGCACCCTCACCAACACATTATCTTTGGTTTTGTTATTTTTGTTTTGACACTGGCCATCCTGAGAGGTGAAAGGTTCCGGCTCAGAGGTTTTTTCTCTTGCCTTTCCCTGATGTCTAAAGGCACTGGCTACCTATGTATCTTCTCTGGAGAAATGTCTGTTCAAGTCTTTTAAGTCCATTTTTCTATCGGTTTGTTAATTATTCACTATCTTAAGTTGTAGGAGATTATGTATTTTCTAAACCAAATACCTGGCTGATGTATAGTTTGCAAATATCTTCCCCCAATTCACAGGATATCATTTTGTGCTGCTGTTTCTTTTGCTGTACAGAAGCATAATTTCATCTCTATAAAATATCTGGAAAGACTGTAATCAAGGTAGTGGTTTCCAGGGGCCAAGGGAAGAAGAAGGAGAGGGTGGGAAGTAACTGTTAATGGGTTCTCATCTTGGAATGATGAAAATAAAATACTTTGGAACTAGACAGAGGTAGTGGTTATGCAATACTTTGAATTACTGAATTATTTACTGTAAAATAATTAATTTTATGTTATATAAATTGCACTTCAATTAAAAATAAAGAGTGGAGGAGTAAGACAATGTTAAATGTCCAAAACGTACAGCCAAGTAGAAATGCTTCTCTCTGAGGTTCCAAGTAGAATTGCAAGCTCACTAGAGCTGGTGCTGTCAAGATAAACCCAAAATCCAAATTTTCTGTGAGCTTTCCCAATTTTTATACATTGATCATCAATTCACTGTTAATCGACTCAATGTTAAAAATCACTACCTGGACCAAACACAATAAATCTATCAACCAAACTGGCCCACGAGGCACAAATATCAAGCTCTGCTCTGGACATGCCTGAGGTATAAGGAAGTCCTAAGGTATCCTCTGTGGGGATTCCCAGGATGGTGGGAGCACAGGGCACTGAATCTGGTACTTTTACAAACGTCCCTCTGTAACCTTCACAAAGCACCTGAGAGGGAAAATTGGGGCCTGGAGTATTTAGGCAGCTTGCCCACAGTGAACACAGTCAGAAACACAGTCAGAAACGGCAGAACCACCTGGGTCTGCCAGTATCTCACAGAACTCCATTAACTCTTTCCCTGCCTCAAAAAACTCCTCCTGCTCCCCAGCCAGCCAGGCCCCCCGCTTGGTGTGTAGTACCATATCCATCCATCCAGGACTCAGAACAAAGCACTGCGAGTTCTCATCCGTTTCTCCATCCTTCGTTCCCCATATCTAATCCTCCCACAAGTCTACCTTGGGGTGATCCCAGGCGTGACTGTCTCTCCACCTCCATGCTGCCATCATCTCTCTCATCATCCCTCGCCAGGCCATTTCATGGCCTCTTCCCCCAGCTCACTGCCTCCCCTGCCCCTCTCTCATCAGCCCCCACACAATAGCCGTACAGTACTTTCTGGAAGACAAATCTGATGACAACAGTGTCCAATTTAATAACTTCTTTTTTTTTTTTTAAGACAGGGTCTCACTTTGTAGCTCAGGTTGGCCCTGAGCTCACTATGTAGCCCAGACAAGCCTCAAACTCTCAACAATCCTCCTGTCTCTGCCTCCCGAGTGCTGGGATTACAGGCGTGAGCCACCACACCCAGCACTGTGGTGTGTGGTATTGATTGCTGGTGGGCGTGAGTCTCCATGCCCAGCATTGTATGTAGTTACCGGGGATTGAACTCAGGACCTTGCACTTGTGAGGCAGGCACCAAAACCACTGAGCTAAATCTCCAGGCCTGGTTTAATAACTTCTAATTCCACTGCCCACCCCTCCTATGGTCCACACAGGTCAGGCCATTTCTGTGTGATAACACAGTCCTCAGTCTCATGACACCCACCTTGGAGTCCCCAGAGGTCCAGCCTGAGAATGGAGAACTCCTTAGCCCAGCCCCCCAAGGAGTGTCTGTCACTCTCCACATTTACCCCTAAAATCCCACCCTCATCTCCTTAAAGAAAAGAGATAAGAGCCAAAGCAGGAAAGCAAAGGCAAGAAGACAGCCAGCCCTGGCCAGCAGCAGGCAGGTATGGAATAAGGACACCCAGCAGTGCCAACCTGGCCAAGGCAGCCTAGGCCCCTAGGCCTCCCCAGGCCTAGCACAACTGAACAGCTGTCATGGTACCTCCAGAGACGATCCGGCTGAGTAGCACAAGACATGGCTCTGTCTCTCACTACCCAACTCTCACACTAGCCAGGGTCTGCGACTGTGACAAGATCCAACCCCTGCCAGGGCTATAGCACAAAGGTGCATTAGACCCACAGGGCCAGCCTATCAGCTCCAAATGTCTAGGCCACGCGACAGCCCAGCAGAAGAGTCCCACTCACACACTCTGGAAAGTCCCACTTGTAGCATGGCCTCCAGCTGGCAGTGGGGCCCCTCAAGCCCTGGCATGGGCCCCAGGAACTTTCTCAGAGGAACACACAGGTGAGATCTGCCCAACCCCACACCAGGAGCTGCAACTCAAGTCTCCTAGCCAGGAGGAAAGGCCTGGTCCCTGAGTTTATGTCCTGTCTTCCCACCTACCCACCATTTTACACACAGAGTCCTCCCTGTCCCTGACCTCTACTCCTCCTTCATCTGAGTGACAGGCGGCCCCATGCCCCATGCAGACAAGCAGCAACTCGGGCTCTGTGCCGGGGAACAGCAGGCGTGCTCTCTTCTACAGCCCCTCCGGGTGGCAGGGCCTGGACAGGCACTCCTCCAGCCCAGGAACACTCACCAAAATGCTCTTTAAGAAATCCATCATCTTCCACAGTGTCCGCCCCCTGTGGGTCGGGGGCCCTGTCGGCTCAGCACCACTGCTTTGGCTGTTTCTACCACTGCAGCGGCGGCAGTGGCAGTGGCTGCTGACGTTGGACAACTTCCTTAAGATCAAACAAGGAACTACAAGATTTGGGTGTCCGCCCGGAGCTGTTAGTCCACATTGACTAGTCCTGACCTTTGACCTTACTCTGCCAGGGCTGTTTTTCCAGGGAGCCAGGGCAGGGACAGCTGCCACACTTCATATGTCATAAGGACAAGGGGACCTCTCCCAGGGGAGAGGCACCATGCCCCAGGTTATGAGAGGAAACTGATCTTAGAAAGTCAAAGGTGAGAAGGAGCTCTTTTCTCCCTTCGCTGTCTTCAAAGAATTCTTAAGCATTGTGGTCTGAGAAGCAAGATGGAGGCAAAGGATGCCAGCAACAGTGACAGGCCTACAGAGACCAGAATATGTTGTGTTGTGGGGATCCGAGGCAGGCCCTACCCGGCTGAGACCTCAGTGTTTCCATCTGTGAACTGGGAATATCTACATGCAAGGGAAATAAAAACAAAGTAAAAGATCAGGTGCCTGCTTCTTAAAGGCATGTCCTATAGCCCAACTGGTACCACAAGTCAAAGGTATGAAGACAAAACAAAAACATGAAGGCATGATGGTATAAAGACAAGTGCTTCTTCTGGGAGAGGGTGCAGAGGTATAAGGGAAGGTCTCCTTTCAAGAACAGCCTGATTTTATTGATTGTATTACTACTCTGTTTTGTTTGACTTGGGCTTTTTTCCCCTCAGTGCCAGGGACTGAACCCAAGACCTTCGCGCTGAGCTGTAACACCAGCCCTTCTTACTGATTTTGAAGCAGGGTCTCACAAAGTCACTCAGGTTTTCAGCCTGGGTTCATACTTGTAATCTGCCTGCCTCAACCTCCAAGAGCGCTGAAATTACAGCATGCACTACCATGCCCAGTTTATTGCTGTTTTTTTTAAATAATAATAAATTTTCAAAAAAACAGCAAGAGAGAAAAGGAGCGGACTTCATGCCCTTTGGTTGTCCCATGAGAAATGTTAAAAATAAATAAGGCAAATGGCTTGAGGAGACTCATGCTGCATGGATGGCTCGGGGCCAGAGGTACCAAGTGCTGTGCTGTTAGGAGCAAAGCGTGGGGAGGGAGGAGCAGGCCCTCTGCTGGGTCTCAGAGTCTCTTGCCAACACTAATAAACACGTCACCCTGCATACCCATCCAAGGCTCTCAGTCCCAGTCCAGCTTTGGGGGGAGAGTAATGTGCCCAGCTTGGAAAGAAAGCCAGGAATTTTTAAATCCCTCAAGAAAGTGCTGCAGCGTAGTAGAAATAGCTTGGGACTTAGTGTGCAGCCGACGAGCCTTTAACTCGCTGTTCCGCTGCCAACAAGCTCTGTGACCTGCTCGCGCAGCCCGAGCCTTAGCTCCTGGACCCGGGAAATACGGCCCACCTGCAAGACCCGCGGCTGCACAACAGGACGCGGTGATGTATCGTCTGTTTCAAGGTGAGGCACAAAGTACCCTCTGTAGTCCAGCTCTGTGCATGTTCTCACACCCCCGTTCCCAAGACAGAGGGGAAAGAGCCCGCCCCGGAGGCCCATCTCTCCTTTCTCTCTCAGCTCCTGCCCAGTCAGCTGTCAAACACACTGCCCACCTCCTTCCCAGCCCTGCCGACCTACGCCTGCGCCAGAAACCTTGCTGGCCTCCCATGGGAGGAGGACCGCCAGGAAATGTCCCCGGGGACTGGGGGAGGGCACAGCTCAGTCCAGAAGGCCTTGGCACTGGTCCATGCCTGGGGCTTGAACAACACTGGAGGTCAGAGGGGTGGGGGGAGAGGGACAGAGCTCTAGATGTGCACTGAGCCACTTTCTCATTTAGGGAAGCCATGCGTGAGAGAAAACCCTGCGATGTCCCTTCCAACTCTCAAAATCCTGGCACCAAAGGGCACCTTGGGGGAAGCAGCAAGGTAAAGCTCACAGGCCTCCCCATCACTACTCAGCCCAGGAACCCAGTAAAAGGTTCCAGTATCCTCCACCTTCCCAGTTCCCACCCGCACCTGCTTCTAGCTCATCTCCATTCCAGAGGTGCATGAGTCTTCCCTCCTCCCCTCCCTGCCGCATCCATTCCTGCAGCCCAGCCCCAGGGACACGCCCAGCCCACCCTGGCAGGAAGGACATGCCATGTCTGCAGCACTTCTGCAACACAGCAACCCTATGGCCCAAGCCCCTGCTTTAATAGGCATGCAGTTCCATACAGTGAGGAAGGTGAGGGTTAGAATGAACATACTATGTGCCGGCACAGTTAGGGCTGGGGACCTGGGAAACCACCTCAGTCCCTCTTCCCCAAGCCTGGATGAATGTCCAGAGGAGTGGGCAAGGGCAGGGATGCCAAAGAAGAGGGTCACAGAAAACTTCTTGGAAGGAGTTTCCCTCCCGATTTTGCAGAGAAAGCTGCAGAGGTACAAAAACATCCCTCCATCTCCAGGCCCAGGATGCATTTGTCCTTTGTGATGATCCAGTTTCAGACAGCGAGGGGGACCTCAGAGAGGCTCACTGGCCTGCTCAGCATCACACAGCCCACTGGTAGCACAATCACATGTTCTAGGTGAGAGATGGGGCGGAGTGGGGGATGGCAAGGAAGGGGGAAGAAGGGTAGGGAAAGTGTTTGTCTATGTCATACTCTAAAAGCAGGAAGCACATCCTTCTTTTTTTTTTTTTTTTTTTTT
>PVIC010054011.1:0-11684 GCA_004025085.1 Thryonomys swinderianus
AGGAAGGAAGGAAGGAAGGAAGGAAGGAAGGAAGGAAGGAAGGAAGGAAGGAAAGAAGGAAAGTTCTGATTCTAATTTCAGAACTGTGAAATCTACAGAAATTTTCTTTTAAAAGATAGGGCTGTAACTCCATGGTAGAGTGTTTAGAGGGCCTGAGTTCGATCCCCGGTACCAAAAAAAGAAAAAGAAAAGAAATTAAAAAAGAATGAAAAATCCTGATTAGACTTACATATGTGCACATCTGGTACATGATAGTGAGATAGAAGTCCATCTTTTTTCAGTAATGAGGGCAAATGGTGATCTATAGAGAAAAATAAGTCCCAACTTCATCCTGTATAAATTCATAAGTTCATTCTAGGTGAATGAAAGATGAGAATATAAAAGCAAGACCTTAACATTTCTGAAGTAGATATGAATTATGGTGGTGAGGTAGGAAAGAATTTCTTAAGCTGAAGACATACGTGCAAATCATAAAAAGGAAAACTTACATTAAAATTTGCATGTTCTGATAAAAGTACAATCTAGAAAAAGTTCCAGACTGAGAGGAGATAGCTTGCAGCAAACAAATCCACATGGAATGATACACCTGATATATATACAAATTGTTTTTGTAAAATCCTACAAATGAGTAAGAAAACCTCAAAAACAAACAGTACTAAATAAAAAGGGTGTATGGTGGTATATGTGAAATTAGTCACAAAAGTTTAAAGACATGAAAAACAAAACTGTTCTTTTTTTTTTTTTTTTAGTATTTTGAGACAGGGTGTTGCTTTGTAGTTCAGGCTACCCCTGAGCTCACTACATAGCCCAGGCAAACCTCAAACTCCGCAATCCTTCTGCTTCTGCCTCCCGATGGGATTACAGGGGTGACCCAGCACACCTTGCATTGTGGTATGTGGTACTGATTGCTGGTGGGCATGAATCATCATGCCCGATATTGTATGTGGTTACCAGGGATCAAACCAAGGACTTTGTACTTGCTAAGCAGGTGGTGGAACCACTGAGCTAAATCTCTGGCCCAAAAACAGTTCATTTTTATAGTTGAATTCAGCACAGTATAAAAATTTCAGAATATTCATGGGTATTACTGACAGCTATTTATTTATTTATTTATTTATTTGTTTGTTTGTTTGTTTAGAGACAGGGTCTTGCTTTGTAGTTCAGGCTGGCTCTGAGCTCACTATGTAGCCCAGGCAAGCCTCAACTCAGCAATACAAGCAATTTTATTTTTAACAGCAGTTTTTCTCCAGAGACAGCATTAAGGCAGGAGTTAGAAAGAGTTAAAATGGTACCAGAGATTTGGCTCAGTGGTTCCAGCGCCTGCCTCACAAGCGCAAGGTCCTTGGTTCAATCCCTGGTAACCACATACAACAATATTGGGTGTGGTGGCCACCACAAATGCTAGGCTTGGTGGTTCAAGCCTGTAATCCCAGCACTTGGGAGGCAGAAGCAGGAGGATTGCTGAGTTTGAGGCTTGCCTGGGCTCCATAGTGAGCTCAGGGCCAGCCTGAACTACAAAGCGAGACCCTGTCTCAAAAAGAAAAAAGTTAAAATGAGAAGCAAATTGAACAAAATGGAAAAAATTGTATTGGGAACATGGGTGTTTGAATCTGAAACCCAAATGTGGTGGGTGATACCTTAGTTGTTGAACTCAATTCAAGTTCAAACCTGAAAGTTTGAGAACTGAAGATATTTCGTCATAAAAAATAATGGAAAACCAAATAATTGGTTCTGAAGCCCAAAACTTATAAATTCATTTTTCTAGGACTTGAACAAATTTCACAATAATTTCTTCAACTCTATTGTGGTTCTCAGTTTTCCTCTTAGCTTTACTGTTGGTACCACTAATTTTCTTTGGAGCCCTGGTTACAATATTTTAGGCAAATAAAGCACAATGACAAATGTTTGAAAGCACCAATACAAGCCCCGTTATGTCTGGGCAAGAGTTGTGTGTAGACTGAAGTATCTCCCCTTTGTGTTAGCAGCCAGAGACTCCAGGTGGGACTCACTCTCAGCCAGCTGTTTTTTCAAGCTGGATTTTCCTTGACTCTTGAGCAAAGTACTGAACACCAGAACACTAAAGCAGATGTTTTTTTAACTTTCCTGTTTGAGTAGTGGAAAGTTTGAGTCTGTAGCCATTGGACAACCATGGTGTCACTGTATCTCTCTGTCTCTCTGTCTCTCTCTTTCTGTCTCTGTCTCTGTCTGTCTCTCTCTCTCTTTTGGCGTGCTCTCTGTATCTACTTTCTGTCACACACACTCACACACACACACACACACACACACACAACTACAGTGGATGCCAATCTGTGCAGCCCTGTGTCTTTGCGTTTCTCACTCTCCAGACCCCTCTAGCAGGGAAGGTCCCCGAGGCTGTGCTCACTGTACCCCACCATATGTGGCAAGTACACTTTAGGCTCACGGATAACACTGTACTCATTCACACACCACCCCGACCCACTGTACCCTGCTGAGTCTATTTAATTTAATCAACTCACTTTTAAGCTTAAATTCTACATCACATCTTCATGTAGAAATGGATAATTACATACTCTAAGCAAGCAGTAACCACAGACACAGAGCTAGGAAGCTACCCATGTGCTACAGCCACCGGGGCACCTGGATATGGAGTGGGCTCACTTATAGGCCACTGGTTTCTGCCATATCCAAAATGCAGACAACACTGGGACTTAGTACACAGGGCGCACCCCGTAGAGTGTGTGGGGCTCAGGAGTGTCCTGGCACAGGCAGGAGGAAGTAACGAAGAACCAGACAGGGAACCAGACAGGGCATGTGGCACTGGAAAAAGGCTTCAAGGCAATTCCTCCACAGAGCTAGCCCAGCCCTCTGCTTTCAAACTGTAAAGGCCTTTTAACCACCAGTAGGGAAAGAGCCCCAGGTCACTGTGGGGTGTAAACTAGCCTTTGGCAGGTGGCTGCAGCCCAACCCAGGAACCAAGGTGACCAGGAAAGAATGGCAGGAACTGAGGCAGCCTCTGACCCCACCCACGGGTGAAGCAAGCTGCTCCCCAGTGATCCCTTCCAGCGTCAGCCCAGGGGCTCCAGGCCCTACTGTTCCTCAGGGAGGGGGAGCACTCCTCAGCCGGGAAGGTTGGCTCAGAACCTGCTCAAAGAGGCCCAGCCAGTGCCACAGAACTTCCTCTACTCTGACTTCAGGGAGGTGGACGGGCTCCACCCTGGCCCTTCCTCCCTCTCCCACTAGGGAGCAACAGGCTCAAGGACAGGAACAGGAGGACAAGTGGAATGCCTGTGTCTTAGACTGGGCAGCGCACCTGGCCCCAAGCAGCTGCTCAGTAAATCTTATTTTCTTCTACTTCCCTCAGACAACCCATAATACCCAATCTCTGCTCTCCAGTCCAGGCACTGACAAGGTTTTCCATAAAGTGCCAGGCAGTAGCTATTTTCAGTTCTGTGGACCAAAGGATCTTTGTCACAGCCACCTTGCCCTGTAACAAAGAAGCAGTCCCAGACCACACAGGAGAGAATGGGCCCAGCTAAGTGAACTACTGAACACTCTCACAGAACCCTGTCCTCCTATGGGCTTCGTCCTTCCTCGCCCCTCCTTTCAGCACTCAGCTACTCGTCTGATCCCCCAGGGGTACTTCGGTAATGGGGACATCGCCACTCCTCCAGAGCTGTCTGCGGATAACCCCGCCAGCTCCCCAAACTGATCCCCACAGCCTCAGTGCCTGGTACAGCACCAGCAGGCCACAGGTCTTTATTTAACACTGTCCAGGCCTGACCATCAGTGCAGTGGAGAAGGGAGCCGGGGCTAGTGATCCAGCCCAGAAGACCATGACATCTTGCTATCCCTCACAGGGGTTAAAGATACCAACGAGAGCAGTGCAGTGCCTGTTGCCCCCGCAGTCCATCAGCCTGCCATTCAAAGAAAGCAGACTGATAACATCCCATAAGCACAAAGATATGGAGCAACGTGTCCTCGCCTCACACATGCTGGAAGGGGAGGTCAGCTAACAGTAACATAACCTACAGTGCACCTGCCAGGCACCCCGTCACCAGGACTCCATTCTACAGGACTGGCAGCACAGGCTCGTAAAATGCTGCTCACTACAGCAGGACTGTAACAGCCAAGCACTGGCAATGACCTTTGTAGGCTATGATCATGTTACTACAAAATCATGGAATACCATGCAGCTGTTACAGAGAACCAAGTACTCTGTACACCTCCACTCAGGGAGCTGAGCAGACACCATGTGCCTCTTGAGGTGGGGAATGGGGAAGGACAAAGTTCCATTCTATGCAAATGGCACACAGCATGCATCTAACTAACCCAGGCAATCCATATGGAGGCAACCTGCAGTCACCTGGCCTGGATCCTTCACAAGTATATAGCTAGGGAGGAAAAGGAGAACTGAGAAGGGTCCAGTGGAAGACAGAGTGAAACACAACACCTCACCCTGGACTGCTCTGAATCAAAGCAAAACACTGCTATAAAATAAAACATACCAGCAATGCACCACTTGCCTAGTATGCATGAAGCCCTGGATCCTATCTCCCACAGAGCCAAGACAAAAACCAAAGAAAAACATTATCAGAATAATCAGCACTGTATTAATGGAGTTCTACAATAAGTAATGATATTATGGAAATGTTAACTTTCCTGAGTTTTGTGATGGAACTGTAATATTTTTTGTAAAGTTCTCATTCTGGGAAATATATAATATGTAGTATTTAGGAATAAAGAATTGTATTATCTACAACTAACTCTGAAATGATTCAGAAAGGGGAAAATACAGATGATCACAATAACTATAATCAATACATCTATAGTCATCTCTATCTATAGATATATATATACATAGAGATATACATAACTATATTTGTATCTATATATGTTAAAATGTATATATATATATATTATATATATATACATTTTATATATATATATTTATATATATATATATTATATATATATATCATACATTCTAGAACTCATTTATATCTACAGGTTCTCATACCAGAGAATAGATATAGTATATACACACACATATATATATATATATATATATGAGATAAAACAAGTATGGCAAAAAATTAAGAAATTGGTAAATCTGATAAAGGATACATAAAAATTCACCACATTATCTTTTCAATTTTCCTATGGCTTAACATTTAAAATTAATTTCAATTAAAAGTTAAAAAGAAGGGCTGGGGATTTAGCTCAAGTGGTACCACACCTAACCTGGATGCACAAGGGCCCAAGTTCAATCCCTGGTACCACAAAAAAAAAAAAAAGTTAAAAAGAAATTTCAATTAAGATCATTTTGGAAATTGGGGAGACCAGATTCATCAGTTATAGCCATGAAAAACCATCACGTGAGAAAAGCAAGATACTAAAAGCATGCACACAATGTGACAGCTCTTTTCAAGTAAATTTTTTAAAAATTGAATTCTTCATTAGTAATTTTATATACAACTCACAATCACACTCAACATTGGGAATTTATGCCAGTATATGACACAAGTTAATTCTCATTTTTACCCATATCCCTACCCACCCCACAACCCACAATCCCCCACCTATATACATGTTCTTTCTTCTTCTTTTCAAACCATATTTATTCTTTCCCCTCATTACTTTCCCCTACTACATTACCTTTGAACATTTCCTATTTCACAAAATCTATCGTACATTCTAGAACTTATTTATATCTACAGGTTCTTGTACCAGAGAATAGATATGGTATTTACATATCTGTGATCTATTTATTTCACTTATTAGTGTGCCCTCAAGGTGTGTCCCTTTGCACATAAATGAATGAAACATCATTTTTATGGTAGAGTAATACTCCATTTTATTTTTAAAAACCATATCTTCTTAGTTGATGGGCATTTGGGTGGTTTCCAAGATCAAGTAAATTTTATATACTATAAAGTGCTGGGCTAGCATTTGAGAGGTTCTGAATTAGATACAAAAATAAATTAGTAAGTTACACACAGATTCCTGTCTACAGTGAGGAGAGAAGCATCTTTTCTTTTAAATTACATACAGCTCACAAAAGTAGGAATATAAAAAATCAAAATGCACTATTTTGTGAATTTAAAAAACATATACAACAAAAAAAGAGGAACAAGTGCTTTGTAGTACATACCCGCAACCACAGTGATGGGTATTTATTTCTCTGGGGCCAGGTTGATACCCAGAAACCAATCAGACATGTGGACATTTGGGAAAGAGCCAAGTTAATAGACACAAATATGCAAAGCCCATCAGAGAGGCAGAGGGAGTTCCTTCTGGTCCAGGGTCTCGCTGGGAGATGGCCTTGAAGGAGCCACAGTACAATCAGACCTTGCCCATCTTGAGGAGGAAATGATGGCCTGGAGAGACAGCAATTTGCCATGATCACACTGCAAATGAGCGCGAAGACTCAGGTGCCTGCAGCCTGGACAGGACAAGACAGGAAAAGGGACCAGTGGCTAGGTTTGATACAGGGTTTTGAGTCCAGACCTTCCCAGGATCCAGTCACATGACAAGAGCAAGTGCTTTGTTGGGGTGGTTTTTTTTGGCAGTGCTGAGAAAAGAACCCAAGGCCTCTAACATGCTAGACAGAAAATGAGCTACATTTCCACCACCCAGAGACAAGCTCTTAACCACTCTCCATTTCACTCAATATGTGCGTTGTAGTCTCAACAGAGCTGCCATGAGGATTCAATGAGACAGAACAGGTCACTAGCAGTAATTCCAAACAGCTAGGCAGGAATACGCTTTCTATGAGCTGATCACTGTACTCGGGTACAACAATAAACTTTCCCTCCACCATCATTATGCTCCACGTGACCCAGTCCTAAGGTCACAGAGCCAGGGGCAGCCAAGCTAAGAGGCACCCCAGGAAGGGACTTCATGGGCCACCTGACTATCTCCTGGAGGTCAGCTGCCAAGGCCTCAGTGCTGCCCAGAGTAGCCAATGCCAGCTGGCCTGCTGTCAGCCATGCTCACCAGGTGCCCCTCCAGAGTGGCATGGATGCACCACAGTGGCTCTGCCCAGCAGGCAGAACCCAGAGCAGGGCCTCCTGCCCAGATCACAGTGTTCCCAATAACAGGAGGAATTGCCTGGCTCAGCCAAGATTTACAGGTTGTTTACTTTCCAACAGTTGCTGGTTTGGGTAATTAATGCCACATAAAACATAATGAAGGCCATCATTGCCCATAGGAAGGAGGGCAGGATGCCAATGGTCCTATAAGAATGGCAAACACAGACAGCACAATACTGTACCCACTGTGCTCAGCATGTGTAGTTGGTCTCATGTTTGCCTTTATGTGCTATTGTGAAAGTGCCTGTGCAGGTGACACAGGTGTGCAGTCAGGAGACCACATGTAGGAGGGAAAAGTCTTTCCCATCAACAGATCCAAGACCTGATCATGAGGGAACACTACCTTGGTGACCTTGAGCAGACACACAACCTTTTCACGACTGCTCTTGGATGTTAAGGATGAGGCCTCATGTCTGAGACACAAAGATGCCAACCAGAATTTCCAAAAGAGTAAGTCTGTGTGTTTAAGAGTAAGCCACAGCTTGGAGATTCCTTACAGGGTTTGGCAGGGACAACGCCAGAGGAACCTGAGCCTCTCACAGTACGCAAAGTGAGGACACAAATGCTCAGAGAAGTAGATGAAGAGAAGGAGGAGTTAACCACAGGGGCTCCAGTGGCCACTGTTGAACAATTTTACCAACAAAACAAGTGACAGTACTGAAAGACAGCCCCCACCATAAAATAAATATCCATGAGTCCATGTTGATACAATAAATGATGCTAAATACAAATGTAGAAAAAAGAGAAAAATAAGTAGAAAGTTACCATTAGGCAAACTCTATGTTCATAGCTAGTATAGCCATGATCCACCAATGAATACTAAAATCAGCACACAAAAGTTTGAGGGAACTGAAGCTAACATCATAGTCTCTGAACATCTCCTTCAGTCCAAGAATAATTTTTATGTATTTATTTTTTGAGCCTGAGCCCCTGTTGCCTAGGTAGGTCTTAAACCCCTGGATTCAAGACATCCTCCTACCTCAGCACCCCAAGTACCTGGGACCACAGATGAGCATCATTATAACCCGCCCAAGTCATTTGTTACATACAAAGAAGGACATGTAATTGAACAGCAGCAAAACCTGGTAGACACTATCTTAACTCAAACACCAAGTGGTAAGCAAGCAGTGGTGCTACGGCTAGTACCTAGACAGCCCCCAAAGCCTCACTGCTCAAGGTGGGAGTTGCAAAGGTGGCAGGATTAGTCTATGTAAATGTGGGTTAAGGGTGTGGTGCTGGGATTAAGGGTTCTCCATCCTGGGTTTGGGTGGCACCTCTGCAAAAGCCTGTAGCTTTGAGGGAAGACAAAGGCAGGCTGGGTGCTGCTGTTCCTGCTTCTCTACTTGTGTGCTGCTGCCTCCCGCCTGCTCTGTGACCCTGCCCGGGAGACTGGGGAATATGGGCTGACACCTCTGCAAACCGTGAGCTAAATAAACCTTTCCTTCTTTAACTTCAGGGGTCAGAATTTTGTGCCAGCAGGAAGGAAAGTAACTAAGGCCTACAGTAAGACACACCACATCATGATTCCAACATAATGCCCCCCGCCGGAGGCTACCGTGTCACTTCTGTGTCATTTGTCAAAAACGTCTGACTCCAGTCTCAGAGTTGGAACCGGGGCATGGAATTCAGCAGAAGAGCACTTGCCAAGCATGCACAAGGGCCTGCATCTTCTGTTCCACAAAATGGACAAGGAGGAGGAATAAAAAGAGGATGAGGAGGCAGCAGCGTGAGGAAGAAGCTGCTCAGACAACCAAAACTTCCAAAAAGAAAAAAGGGGACAAGCATGTGTCACGTACATGTACAGTAATCCTAGCACCCTAGGGGCTGGAGGCAGAAGGGTCTCAAGTTTGAGTCTAGCCTGGGTAATTCAGTGACTCAGCAAGACTCTGTATCCAACATTTAAAAATTTTAAAAACGGTCAAAGATGTAATTTGATGTGAAGACACAGGGTTTAATCCCTAGTACAAATAAAAAAGAAAAAAAAGAGGGAGGCAGGGAGAGAGAGAGAGAGAGAGAGAGAGAGAGAGAGAGAGAGAGAGAGAGAGAGAGAGAGAGAGAGAGAAAGAAAGAAAAGAAAGAAAGAGAAAGAAAGAAAGAGAAAGAAAGAAAGAGAAAGAAAGAAAGAAAGAAAGAAAGAAAGAAAGAAAGAAAGAAAGAAAGAAAGAAAGAAAGAAAGAAAGAAAGAAAGAAAGAAAAGGGGGGCATATAAACATGAAAAAGTATCTAACTTATTAGTAACAGTTACTAACAATTACATAAATATAAGTTAAAAATAGACTCCTGCTCTCCACACCTGTTGGTGAAGCCCGTAACAACGCTGACAAGGGTGTTCAAGCTGCAGTGTGAACAGGCAGCACTTCCAGAGGCTCTCCTGATACCCACAGAGACCCTTTTACTCCCACACAGGAAAATGCACACAGAACAGTGGGTCACGTTAGTGACCTGTGAGGGGAGGGGCTGGCTGCTGGCCACAGGCAGGAGCTGTACCAGAGCCTGGCACCAGCCCCCAGCACTCACCTTCTGTTCACTGGTGTCATAGCTCCCACTGGCCCTGTCAGCCCTATTTCCTGTATCAGCCTCTGTCACAGGGAAATCTTTCCTAGGTTGTCAAGGCTGAGGCAAACAGGGTCACCAGTCTGGCACCAAGGTACCCAAGCCACCTTTTCTTCCTCATACATAGATAAACCAAATGTGTGGACACCTACGACTCTCTTAGCCAGCTGAATGGAGAAAAGAGGTTCAAGGAGCAGTGTCTGCCATGGGGCTGCCTCAGTCCAGGTGAGCATGGGACCAAGCCAGACCAAGAGCAGGAATGACTGCCAGGTTCCAAAGTAACCAACAGTGTGCATTCTGAGCCTGCAGCTCTGCTCCTACCTATAGACCCATGAGAAATGAAGTCACAGTGCCACACATAGTACACAGTACCTCAAGGTTCCCAGCAGCCTTATCATAAGGCCAAAGTGGAACAACCCAAATATCCATCAACTAGAGAAGGGTATAAATAAAAGTGGTGCCCATACAGCAGAGTACTATTCAGCAACGAAAGGAGTGATATTTTACACATGCCTAACATGGATGAGCCTGGAAAGCGTTATGCTGAGTGAGAAGCCAGTCACAGGATGTCACTGTTATGAAATGATGAGAAGAGGCACATTTACCGAGTAGACAGAGAGTAGATTAGGGATGGCATAGGCTGAGGAGACAGGGAGAGCTGATTACTGATAAGGGCAGGTTTCTTTAGAAAGGACAAACGTTCTAACATTAGATGCAGTGATAGACTAGTATGTTTAGTTGAATATACTATGAAACACTGAACTGTACACTTTAAATGAGTAGACTGGACAATACTTAATAAAGGTGTTTTTAAAATGTTTTAGAAAAGGACACCAGCTGGGCATGGTGGCACAACCTATAATGCCAGCACTCACCATAGAGGGAGGATTGCTGTGAGTTTGAGGACAGTTTGGGCTACACAGTGAGTTCAAGGTCACTACCTAGGAGATCCTGACTTAAATAAAAGAAAAAAAGCAAAACAGAGACTAGATTGAAGTATCTCTATATGTTCTGGGACAGGCAACACACACTCTTCAAGCCTCAGTTTACCCACCTATAACATGGGATCAGGCCAGATCAGGGCTTCTCTGATTTCACTACCTTCAGTCACCTAGTAATTTACAGGTAGGTTCAGATGGTGTTTTCATCAGTGGTCAAGATGCTCATCTTCCCAGAGCACAAGTGAAGCAGGCAAACACATTCCGGGTGCAAGGTAGTGAGTTCTCCCATCCCACTCCAGCCCTCACAGCAGAGGGATCCATGCCTGTCCACTCCACAAAGAGCTGTCCTGTCTCATCTCTCAGACTGGAGTTTCCAAGCACGCTCATAGGCTGAAGATGGCAGGAAAGGTCAATACTGCCTGACGCGCCCGGCCCAGAGCTCCAGCTGGACATAGCAGAGGTCCTCAGTCTGCAGCGCCAGGGCCACAGCGGGGTGGGCCACGTTTGTTCACTGCCTGATCCTGCCACCTCCAGAGGAGGTGAGAAGCACAGCAACCACCACCGTCACAGCCTTGGCACCTGGAAGACCCGTGGTTGGTGTGCTTGATGAAACCAGACCCATGTCCCCACAGTGTGGGCACAGCAGCCACGAGCTCCAGGGCCACCCAAATGTCACGCTCGAGACACCCTGGGGAGAGGTCCACACTGCACTCCCAGAGGTCACCGGACCCCAAAACACACATGGAACAAGTCTATCATTCACAGCAGGCCTCAGTCTCCCCGTCAGTTAGAGTGGGTGACAAACCTCATGATACACAAAGGCCATTCCATGTAAGACACAAGGAGAGGCAGAGTGGAAAGCACGAAGAAGCCAGGTGGAGGCCTTGAGCCCAGGCAATGATTTCTCTCCTAGAGGTTTCCACAAGCAAGAACATTCCACAGGGGTCTCTCACAGGGACATGGGGTCCTGAGAAATCAGGGAGGAGCATCAGTTTCTAACACCACAAAGAAGCCTTTGTCCTCCCAGTGGCCTTCACAGCCTCCGTGCTGTCCAATCCAGGCTGCACACACCACTGAGGCCCCTGGGCTCACACCAGTGGCTGCTGGCAGGTCTTAC
>PVIC010054012.1:0-11681 GCA_004025085.1 Thryonomys swinderianus
AAAAAAAAAAAAAAAAAAACACAATGAGGTATTTCCTCACTCCAGTCAGAATATCTATTATTAAAAAAAAAGAAAAGATTCAGATATTGGCATGAATGTAGAGAAATAGCAATCCTTAAACATAGTTGATAAGAATATGAATTTTGTAGCACCATTACAAAAACAGTACAGTGGTTCCATAAAAATTTTAAAAATAACTTCTGTATGACTCAGAACAAGTACTACTGGGTATGTATGCAAAGGAAATAAAATCAATATATTCAAGACATCTGTTCTGAGAGCTAAGCTTCATTGCCAACTTAGTTGAGTAACAGCCATCTAGGGTATTAAGAAACCATACCTCTGGATGTGTGAGTGGTGATGGAGACATGAACTTAAGAGGCTTATCTGGTGCCTAATCTTCTTTGGCCCTATTCTCCTGATCTGTCTACCTGAACAACAAGAAATAAAATTAATTTTGTTCTATCATGCCCTTCTAGCTTGATTTTCCTTCCTTAGACAAACCCAGCCATGGAAACCTCTGAAACCAGGAAGGAAAATAAAATTTTCTTCCTTTAAGTTGTGTAGTTAGGTATCTGGTCCCAGTGATTCAAAAAAACTCTGCAATACATCTGCATTCCCATGTTTGTTGTAGCACTGTTCACATATTATAGCATTATAGTACTTCAGATAGGAAGTCAAGCTTAATTTTCACCAATATATAAATGCATGAAGAAAATTATTTGTGTGTATATTATTCAGCCATAAATCAGGATAAAATGGAATCACTTGTGGAAACATGAATGAATCTGAAAGACTATGAGAAGTGAAATAATCAAGTCACAGAAAGATCAGTAGTGCATGTTCTCACTCATTTGTGGAGCTTAAAATGTAATTTCATAAAGTAAAGAGTAGAACAGTATTTATTTGGAGTGGAAGGGGTAGAGGGAAAAGAAGAGATGAGCTTGATCACTGGATATAAATAAAATTACATTTACATAGGAGTACATTCTGAGTTCTTCTTGTGCAATAAATAGACTATGCCTAACATATTTTTCAACATAACTAAGATTTTGAGTGTTCTCATTACAAAGAAATGATAAATTTTTAATGTTACCTACATATTTTATGGGGGGTTGGCTTTTTGAGGCAAGAAATTTTTATGTAATTCAGGCTGACTTCTCACTATTAAACTGGGCAGGCCTCAAACTAACTCATGGCGATCCTCTTGCCACAGTGCTGAGATTACAGGTGTGTGCCACCACGCCCAGCCTTCTGATTTATATACAAATACCTTCATTTGATCATTACATAATACATACATATACAAAATGTCACATATACTCCATAATGTGTATGATTATTATGAATTAAAATAAAAGCTTACGTAACAATGTCTTTTATTCAGTGTTATTTCTAAAAGTTAATTGTACTATTTGTTTGTTCAGATAATGCTTTTGTAAAATTGTTCATATGAATTTTCAACTTACAAATTCATTACAAGTCTGAATTAATATACTTTCTAGAATGTGCCAATCCAGGTATTAAACTTTATTCTCCACGCTACATAACTTAATTCTATACTTAGAAAATATTGCCCATTAAATAATTCACTGTCCTAAATATAAAGTCCCACGTGAAAAACTTTTTTCAGAATTTTAACTTGAGGGAACCATCTTCCCTAACAAACTGACATGCTTATTCTATTCCAATAATGATGGTAATTTCTCTTTCATTCTGATTTCCACAAACTTCAGAACCTACCCTGGATTGCAAACACAAAAATACCATGCTAGCCTCATAACTACTGTAACTAGAGCTTCCATTGTTCTATTAGCTTGTTTTTTATATCAGTCTTTTTATTTATGGAGAAAGAAGAATAGATAAACTTGGTAAATTAAAATACAAGGAATAATATATACTGAGTCATAATGTTTTGGAATATATTTATATATAAAGGCTCCACCTTTTGAAATAAATTATTAATAATCCTCTTAAAGTCTTTTTTGTGAAGCTATGCCAAGTGGCCATAGATACCTAATTTCTATGTAAGAAAGTTTAAGCAGAAACAGGATTTTAAAGTAGGTCTCATTTTGATCTTAAATTCACTGTTGGTGCTCTCCCAAATATTTTAGATTTTAGAAAATATCCAATAAGCTAAACTAGTTATGTAGAAATTCAACAGCATCATTATAAATCACTAGAGCAGCTGATCATGTAGATGAAAGCAAAAGTTTAGAGAAAAGAATAATTTCCATTGACAAAAACCTGAATTGTCAGCACAAAGTAAGAAAGCTGACCAATGTATCTATCTGAAGTAATTGGAAGAACTAGTCATAAGATCATAAAAAAAGTACACTGACTATGCCCAATAAGGGCTTTTTAAGGAAATAAAAAATAAATGTGGAGGTAAACTGAATAGTATCGATATTAATTTGTGTGGATTTTTTTCCTTTATTCTTATGAATTACAACTATTATATTACTAATATAAGACAGAGTGAGCTATTTTAGTAACATTCTACTTGTTTTTTAGAGAAAATGTCATGCAGGTTTGCATGACAGCCTTTTGGTCTTTCCCATTATTTTCTCTTCACTAATAATTGTGTAAGGACAGGGGCTTTTTCACTGGGACTATATACATAGAGAAACAACCTTCTCACCTCCTATTTATCACCTGAGACAAAGCCACTCCCAGAGGTTCCCACATCTACCTATTTCCCTTTAAAGAACCTTGAGAACCATCCCTGTAAGAGATCAAGACCACCCCTTGACAGATTCTGCTAGATTATCTTCAAGACCAGGCTGCCTTTTGGGCTTTCCTACCTATTTCTTACTGTGGCCATTCAACTTTTACTTTCTAGGTCATAATAATGGATCTACCACTTCTCCACTTGGTTCCTGCTTCAGTGCTTCAGTCTGCCATCTGATAAAGGAGAGTAACTTGCCACCCCATATATCTTTTAAATAAGCCTATATTACAGTAATGGCTAATGTGCACGGAGCACAAGTGCTTTATATGCACACTCATTTAATAAATTTACTGTTTTCTAGGTGCCAACATTTACTATCTGAAAACATAGACAAAAATCTCTGCTGTTGTGAAGCCTACAAGGACTCAGACACAAATCCTACACACAGAGTAAAGAGTATATGAATATGAGCAGGTGTCTATGTTCTGAAAACAAGGAGCTGTTTTTCTAAAAGTATATTGAAACATTTCAACTCAGTGGAAGAGTAAAAGAAGCTCTACCCAAGTTGGGATGTTAAAAGTAAGAGGATCAGCTGAGCTTGGTAGTTCAAGTCTGTAATCCCAGCACTTGGGAGGCAAGGGTAAGAGGATTGCTGAGTTCAAGACTTGCCTGGGCTACAGAGTGAGCTCAGGGCCAGCCTGAACCACAAAGCGAGACCCTGTCTCAAAAAAAAAAAAAAAAAAAAAAAAAAAAAAAAAAAAAAAAAAAAAAAAAAAAAAAAAAAAAAAAAAAAAAGGAAGAGGATGCATTAAGGAAATGTGGTATAATTAGCTTTTGACTTTAAAATGTAAAACTCTTAGGACTGAAGGATTGAAGAGGGATAGAGAGGATGCAGAGACACTGTTAGAAGAATACTGCAGTCAATCATCCAGACAAGAAATAAGAGTATCTTAATCTAATAGTAGTTCATTTAAGAGAATTCATATGCTAGACACAGAAGGCATAAGCTTCACAACAATGCAATGTATGAGATACTGTTTTCTGTTTTGTTTTGAAGAGAAAGGGTCTTGCTTTGTAGTTCAGGGTGGCCCTGAAGTCACTATGTAGCCCAGGCAAGCCTCGAACTCAGCAATCAGACTGCCTCGGCCTCCTGAATGCTGGGATTACAGGCATGAGCCTCCACACCTTGCAATACTGTTTTTATCTTTATAGATGCAGAAAATAGAATTAAGAGTTGTTAAAGAGGGCCAGAGGGTTAGCTCAGTGGTTCTGGGGACTGCCTTGAAAGCGCAAGGTCCTGAGTTCAATCCCCGGTAACCACATACAATGCTGGGCGTGGAGACTCACGCCCACCAGCAATCAATACCACATACCACATACCACAGTGCTGGGCGTGGTGGCTCACGCCTGTAATCCCAGCACTCGGGAGGCAGAGACAGGAGGATTGCTGAGTTCGAGACTTGCCTGGACTACATGGTGAGCTCAGAGTCAGCCTGAACTACAAAGCGAGACCCTGTCTCAAAAAAAAAAAAAAAAAAGAGTTGTTAAAGAACCTGTCAAAACCACAAAGATAATAAGCAATAGAGGAGTAATTCAAGTCCAGGTAAGACCTCTGTTCTATCTGGTGCTGCACCCTGCTGCCCAGAAATATAGTAGCTGATAATAATAGTAGCTGAAAAGGGGGCATAGGTTGTGAAGGTATATTGGACTGAAAACATATGGCAGTGATGGACTGGTTACAGAGAGTAAGGATACTGTTAGGTGGAATGCAAAGGGGATGTCAAGGATGATGTTTTAAGGTTGGATTTACACAGGTGGATGAATGATTATATCACTCATTGAATTAAGAAGCATTAAAGAGAAATCAGATTTGGGGGGATGGGAGGTAGATAGACCACAGTAAAGAGATAATGAGTACAATATTGAACCTATTGAATCTGAGGAAATTCTCAACATCCAAATGGAAATATCAAGTAATCAAATAGATAAATGAAGCTGCAGAGCAAAAGAAAAATGCCTCCTTTTGAGATACAAATGGGCAAGCCATCAACATGTGGAGGATAATTAATGTCACAAGAATAGCTATATTTACTATGGAGCTTAATTTTTGCAAGGTCTATGAAGTTCAACAAGTTGACCCCTTCTTTTTTTATTGGTACATTATATGTACACATCCCAAATACACACCACATTGAGAAATTGTACCAGTATATGTCACAACTTAATTCTCATTTTTCCCCTTCCCCTACCCACCCTACCACCAACCAGCCCCTATATACACAAGCTTTGTTTTCTTTTTCTTAACCATCAATTTTTTTATTTCCTCATTATTTACCCCTAAACCCTATTTCCTTTTGAATATTTATTATTTCACAATATCAGTCATGCATTCTAGAACACATTTACAACTTCAGTTTTTCATACCAGAGAAAAGACGATATGTACACATCTGTGACCTACTTATTTCACTTCTGAGTATATTCTGAAGATACATCCATTTGAGTATAAATTTGTCAACCTCATCATTCTTTATGGCAGAGTAATAATCCATTTTATTAATAAAAAAAACCACACATCTTTATCCAGTTTAGAGTTGATGGGCATTTGGATTGTTTCCAAGATTTAGCTATCACAAAGTGAGATGCTATAAACATGAGTCCACATATGTCACTTTTTTTTTTGCTTTTTGAGACAGGGTCTCACTTTGTATGTGGTTCAGGCTGGCCCTGAGCTCACTATGGTGCCCAGGCAAGCCGCCACGAACTCAGCAATCCTCCTGTCTCTGCCTCCCGAGTGCTGGGATTACAGGCGTGAGCCACCACATCCGGCACTGTGGTATGCGGTGTTAATTGTTGGTGGGCTTGTCTCCATGCCCAGCATTATATGTGGTTACCGGGGATCGAACTCAGGACCTTGCGCTTGCGAGGCAGGAGCTGGAACCACTGAGCTAACCATCTGGCCCCCAACACATATGTCACTTTGATATGAATCTTGCAATTCTTTTGTGTATATCCTCAGCAGGGGAATAGCAGGACCAAATGGAACCTCTAATCCTAGTTTTTTGAGGAATTTCCACACTGATCTCCATAGTGGTTATACTAGTCTATATTCCCATTGACAGTGGAAAAGGGTTGCTTTTTCTCCACAACCTCACCAGCATTTGTTGTTGGCTAATTTGTATAGCAGCCATTCTTTGTGGAGTCAGATGAAATCGCAGTGTTGTTTTCATCTGCATCTCTTGAGTGGCCAGTGACGTTGAGCATTTCCTCATATACTTCTTAGCAGCTTTTACTTCTTCCTCTGAAGAGTGGCTGTTCACTTCAAATGCCCATTTTTGAATTGGGTCTTTAAATTTGGGGGGAATGATTCTGTAAGCTCTTTATATATTCTAGATAGTATCCCTTTGTCTGAGGAATTAATGGTAAATATTTTATTTTCCATATTTTTGGTTGTCTTTTTGCTCTGCTGATGGTTTCTTTTGTGTGCATAAGCTTTTTAATAAGATGAGAGCCCATTTGCTAATTTCTTCTGCTATTTCTTGTGCTACAGTGCTTTTGTTCATGAAGTCTTTCCCTAAACCAATGTCTCAAAGAGTTTTACTTAACCTGCTTTGCAGCAGGTTTAGAGCTTCTGTTTTAATATTTAGATCTCTTGTCACCTTTGATTGTAGTTTAGCACATGGTAAAAGAGATGACAGGTTGAAGTCCAGTTTTTACAGCACCATTTGTTTAAGAGGCTATTTTACTCCACTGAAGATGTTTGACACCTTTGTCAAAGATGAGGTGTATCTGGCTTAGTGTATGAGGCTTAGTGTATGAGGCTTAGTGTATCTGGCATTGTTTCTGGATCTGCTAATTTATTTCACTGATCCTCAGATCTGTTTCATTGCCAATATCATGCCGTTTTTATCATAGTAGCTTTGTAGTAGTTTCAAGTTGGGGAAAGTGATACTTCTGGCCATGTCTTTGTTTCCCAGAATTGCTTTTCCTATTCTAGAACTCTTGTGGTTCCAGATGAATTTTTGGATGATTTTGTCTAGATCTGTGAAATATGCTGTTGGGATTTCAATCGGGACTGCATTGAATCTATATAATAGTTGCAGGAGTAAAGCCATTTTGACAATGATAGCTCTTCCTATCCAGGAACAAAGGATGTCTTTAGATTTTCTGACATCCTCTTCAATTTCCTTTTTCAGAGTGTTATAGTTTTCAGAGTAGATGTCCTTTACCTTACCTCCTTTGTTAGACTGACTCCTAAATATTTCATTTTAATGGGTGCTATTGTAAAGGGGACTGAGTCCCCAATTTCTTTCTATACTAATCTATTATTTGTACATAAAAATGCAATTGATTTTTGAGGATTGACCTTGTATCCAGCTATTCTACTAAATTTGGTGATTAAGTCTAGCAGTTGTTTGGTGGAGTTTTTAGCATCTTGTAGATAGAGTATCATGTCATCAGCAAATAATGACAGTTTAACTTCTTTTCCTATCTTTATTCCTTTCGTTTCTTTCTGTTGTTTAATTGCAGTGGCTAATGTTTCTAGCACTATATTGAATAGGAGCAGTGACAGTGGACATCCTTGTCTTACTCCTGTACTGTGAAAGGTTTCAGTTTTTAAACATTTAGCGTGACTCTGGCTATTGGCTTCTCATAAATAGGTTTTATTAGGTTGAGATAGTCATCTAATACGAGTTTCTTTAGGGTTTTGATCATGAATGGGTATTGGATTTTGTCAAATGTTTTCTCTGCATCTATTGAGATGACCATATGGTTTTTGCCATTGAGTCTATTGATATAGTGAATAATGTTTATTGATTTATGTATGTTGAACCATCCATGCATCACTGGGATAAATCCAAATTGGTCAGGGTGTATGATCTTCTTGATAATTCTGCCTATTCTGTTTGCTAGTATTTCATTGAGGATTTATGCATCAATGTTCATTAATGAGATTGGCCTGTAGTTTTCTTTTTGGGTTGGGTCTTTTTTTCTCCTTTTGGAATCAAGGTAATGTTTGCTCCCAGGAATGAATTCGGGAGTACTGCTACCCTTTCAATTTCATTAAAGTTTTTGAGAAGAAATGTTATTAACTCTTGGCTGAAAGTTTTGTAGAATTCAGCAGTAAAGCCAACAGGACCAGGACTCTTTCTTGTTGGTAAATATTTTATTACAGGTTCCATTTCACAAACTGATATTGGGGTGCTTAACATTTTTATATCCTCTTCATTCAGCTTTGGAAGTTCATAAGTGCCTAAGAATCTATCCAATTCTTCTACATTTTCCATCTTATTGAAATATAAATTGACAAAGTATATGTTTATTATCCTCTGGACTTCCATTGGGTCAGTGGTGATTTCCCCTTTTGCATTCCTAATAGCATGGATTTGAACCTTTTCCTTCCTTTGTTTGATAAGGTTGGCTAGGGTTCCATCAATTTTGTTAATATTTTTGAAGAACCAACTCAGATTCATTGATTTTTTGTATGGTTCTCTTAGTCTCCATTGAATTAATTTCTGCCCTGATCCCTATAATTTCCTCCCTAGTAAGAGTTTTGGGTTGGTCTTGCTCTTCTTTTTGTAGTAGCTTGAGGTTCAGCATTAGGTCCTTTGTTTGAGCTTGCTCTATTTTCCTGGTGTAGGCATTTACTGCTATGAATTTCCCTGGTAGAACAGCTTTCATTGTATCCCATCCAATTTCTGTAATTTGTATTGGGATTATCATTTAATTGTAAAAAATTGTTCAATTTATTTCCTGATTTCTTCTGTGACTCACTGGTTGGAGTTAACCCATTCTTCAACCCTATGATGGAAGTGCAGGCAGATCTCAAATATTTTCTGCCAGTTCAAATAATAAAAATTCATTTCCCAGCTTTAATAAGCAAATCTAGTGCAACAATCAAAACTCCAGATTCCCCCAACTTGGGCTGACCAGGGTAAAGAAGGATATGTGCTCGCTTCGGCAGCACATATACTAAAGAAGGATATGGTTGGTTTGCTTTTTCTTCTTCCTTCCTCAGTCTCATCTCCTTCTTTATCACTGCCTGTTGTTTTTTATTGCCCCTTATGAGAACACAGGTGATTGGTGAGGAGTAGGCACAGCATCCACATAGCTGATACAATTGGAATGTTGGACTGGGGCCCTATGTTTTGGTAACTTTTAAATCTGAATTTTAATGCTTGTTCAATATCTCCACTCAAAATCTCCAGAGGCTTAATAGAGTTTAATTTCAAACTTACTACATCCAAGATCAAATGCAACTTTCTCTCACTCATTAAACGGGCTTCTCCTACAGAGGCAGAAGGCAACTACAGAAATGTGTACAAAAATGACCGTCAAATCCTCTTTTCTCACATAACTCATTTCAAGCAATCAGCACTTCCTGTCACTATCTTCACAGTGGTTGTGTTCTGTAAAGTCATAGCAAATACCAAATTAGCAATACTTGATCATTGCTCCTAAAGGATATACAGCTTATATCCCTGTGTGTATTTGGTCACATCTTGTACAACTCATCCATACATTACCTTCTCTTAAACACTTTATGTAATATATATTTCTGATTCATTAACAATGAATTCATGGCCAGTAGCACTAGAATTCAACATACCTTAAGAAAACTTTTCTAATACATATATTTTCTCTCTAGCTCATGTCACAGCTTTCTTGTGCTTAGGAACCAGATTGCACTTCAGAGGCCATTTGAAACAGCAAACTCACCACCAACGGACTCAAAAAATGTAAAGATGACATGGATTATGTATTACAAAAAGAACACATGTTTACCATATGAACCCTGAAACAAAAAGGAAGGCATCATGTTTTTGGAACTCAGCTGGACAACTTCACAGCAGATAGTCTGAGATTTTTGCCACTTCGTGCATATGCATGTTTGAAAATAACCACAAAGGAAAACACCATGGGTAATGAGCTTACAAATTTCAGCAAAGAAGCAAGAAGAGAAGAAACTGCTTTAGTCTAAAATCTTGAAAGGCAGTGGAAATGTAACCATTCTAAAACCAAAAATATTGTTATAGAGAAGGTGGCTAACTTTAACCTGTAAATGAAAATTCTACAGATTAACTGAATAGAACTAAATGTAATAGAAGTTGAGTTCTATCATCTCCCCTTCCACCCCTTTCCCTTCTTTCCAGTGAAACATATACACTTGCTTCTTGACATTTGCTGATACCTTGAACACATCCAAGTTGATATTGCTGTTTGAGAAAGAACAGCTAAGAAGTTTATTGTTTTGTAGCTATTAGGAACAAGTTTCAGAAAGAAAAAGATTGTGTGGACCTCTGAGACATAACTTTGAAAGATCCCAAAGAGAAATTAAATTAAATTTAAAAACAATTGCCTAATAAACAAAACATTCCTGTTTTCATTTTCCAAAAGTTAAAATCTGAAGACTGATAGACATCAGTTTCACCCCCCATTAAGGTCATATCACCATTCACCACACTTCAGTAGGTGAAAACCATATAATAGATTTTTTTTTGCAAATAGAGGAAAAATTTACAAATATATAAAATGTAAGCTATGTAAATCTATATTTGTGGCTATTATCAGGAAATGTTTACTTCCTACTTGTCATATGTATACAGAGCCCAGGAATTTTCATGTCCAAGAGGGAAAAGATTCAGACTACACTTCCAGCCTCTTTTTCTCTGGCTTCTAGTTTATTTGGTCTAGAAACTGATGAATCTCAGAGAAGAAACTTAGCAAATGCAGCCTTTTCCCTTCTTCCTTTCATAGCAGTCTGCGCTCACTCTGTTACCATGTGGATTGAGTTTACCAACAACACAATCTGAAGTAAGAAGATGGAAGTTTACAGTTTGGAGGTGAGACAGTAAGGTCAGTGCAGGGAAGCAATTCAGCCTCGTCAATAGTAAAGTTGACCCATTGTTCTCAGAGTGATCTGTACTCAACTGACTCTGAAGTGCAGGAGTGAGGAGAGCAGGAACTATTCACTGACCCCTAAATCCCAGCAGTCCTTATACTCCAAAATTTCACTCAGATCAGTTTTCCATCCATCTGCCATTCACAGCCTGCCACAAACAATTCAACTGTCACAGCTCACTTTCTTTTCATTTCTGTGGAAATTTTCTATAATTATCTCTAATATGTTTTTTTTCTATTGTATATTTTTCAGGTAGTAGAAACACACTACACCTGACATGATACTAATTCTCACACCCTAAAATATTTAGTACTTATTAAATGCTTAACTATATGCTAAGTACTTTATATGAGCTGCTTAACTTACTCTTCATAACCATGCTATAAGAACACTGATGCACAGATTGTAAAAATGTAATGAATCATCCCAAGCAGGGCTGAGGTTAATTACCAAGTGGGTAATAGCTATTTTTAAGTTATGTAATTTCCATTTATATATCTCACAGAGAAGGAAAAAAACATTTAAACTTATATTTACCTCTAAAAATATTGGGCAGGTTGATTATCCATTTCAATCCTTCTAACACTGCTCTTCAAAGTAAGTCAGAATTTATTTCTAGATAATCACTCTCCAATATACATCAGAATTTGGTCAGGAAAATAGAAGCCACTCCAACTGTTATTTTGTTAAGGAAGAGGTTTAATACAAGCAATTATTATAGACCCAGTATAAATGGTAGAAGCAAATGTCAGTAAGAAATCTTTCAGTAAGTCTTTTCAAAAGGACAGAGATCAAAAGTGGAAAGTTTCTACCAGTGATGATCTCAACTACTGTGCCACTAAGGTGACACTCAGGACAATTCCCAAGGTTAAAGCAAAGTCTCACATCAAAATCTAATGATGGGGTCAGAGGGTTAGCTCAGTGATTCCGGTGCCTGTCTCGCAAGTGCAAGGTCCTGAGTTCAATCCCCTGTAACCACATACAATGCTGGGCATGGAGACTCATGCCCACCAGCAATCAAAACCATATACCACAGTGCCGGGTGTGGTGGCTCACACCTATAATCCCAACACTCAGGAGGCAGAGACAGGAGGACTGCTGAGTTCTA
>PVIC010054013.1:0-11680 GCA_004025085.1 Thryonomys swinderianus
GGAAACAGAGGTGGGAGGAGTGATCATAACGACCTAGGGACGTTGCCAATAGGTCAGGTCCTCAGGGGGATGGGGACTCTCACCTAGTGGGTTTGTCCTTCAAGACCACAGTGCTCGATGTGCTGTGATTTGAAAGAAGAGAAGCAGCCACAGCTCCACATTCCCATAACAGGATTTCCTCAGCCCATGGGGAGAACACAGCTGCCCTTCATCCAACCTGTCCACCCTTGGGGATGCTTCATCCTCGTCAGAAATGAGCACCAGTCAGGCTTAATTTTAGTGCAGGCTCTGTGACCGTGACCCTTTGGGAATGCTACTTCATCTTCCTGAGCCTCTGAGTTCCTACTTGTTAAACGAGAATTCAGGAAGGGTGAATTGCCAGGCCGCAAGGGGTGGTGCTTGTCTGTAATCTCAGCACTCAGGAGGCTGAGGCAGGAGAACCACAAGTTCGAGCCCAGCTTGGGCAATTTAGGATTTAGCAAGACCCTGGCTTAAAATAATAAAGAAGGGCTGGGGTTGTAACTCAGTGTGGTCCTGGGTTCCATCTCCAGTACTGAAAATTTTTTAAAAAGAAAAGAAAATGAAAGAAAAGAGAAGGGAATATAGTATAGCAGTGCCTCCTTACCTTAATGAACACATTCCAAGCTTGAAATAGAGTGCTTGGAACCCTGGGTGGTACAGACCCTGGTTTATTTTCTACATTGTCTTTATACAGACTGTATGGAGTGTGGGATTCTTGGGTGCGATTAGATTAGGGCCTGGGCCCCTTAAAGAGAACTTTGCATCTCAGCAAATGGCAGGTCTTTGGCTTTCACACCTGCCTCTGGCCTCTGTGTAGCAGCCCTGAGCCAGCAGCCTTTGGTCTTGACACCCCCTTCTATGTAGCTACACTGTGCCCCTGAGCCACTTTGAAGTAAGTTATGTCTCAAAACAAACTTTCCCTTCCAAATTCTCCTGTCAACCCACTTACTCTGACCTCTAGCGACAAGTTTAGTAACGAATCAGATGTCAGTCTTCAAGGGGGTAGAGATGGGACCCCCAACTCATGAAACAGGACTGCTGCCCAGATTCAGCAGTGTCTCAGCTCTGAGCACCCTCAACCCTTACTCTGCAGCTCTGTACTGCCTCCTACAATAAAGTCGCTTTCACTTTTTCACTGGTCTTGTGACTTTTTCCTCTGTCTATGTCAGAGGGACAGGCCCGTGAGTGAAGACGCCAGGCCCACAGGATGTAACCATGCATACCTGTGATAAAGATTAATGTGTACATTAGGTACAGCAAACTCTTTTACAATAAGTAATAAGAATTAGAATAATTACAGTAATGCACTGTGAGCTTAAAGCATGAGAGTTGTTTACTTCTAGATGTTCCCACTCAGCAGTTTTTAGATCCTGGTTGGCTGCAGGTAACTGAAACCAAGAAAGTGGAGCCTCAGGTAAGGGTTCTGCTGAAACGCTCCTGCTGTGCATCAGCCATAACATCACAGCGAAGAGCAAAGGACAGAACACGGATGTAGGATAGATTGTAAATGCACCCAACATCCATCAGTGCCAGAGCAGCAGCACCCAAACAGGAATCACGTGATAAACCGAGGCTCCGACCAAGAGCTGGTATGTAAGGAGGCTGAATGAGAGACTGGCAGCCAGATGCCCCCAAGGATGCTGAGATGCTGCCTGACAGATGCCTCACTCCTCATGCCCACATCGAGGTCCGTCACCCCCGACTGGGCATGCTCCACCGGTGGCCTGGAGTGTCCAAACCTGGTGTCGAGCATGGTAGGATGACGTGGGTTGACTCTGTGTTATTTACCTTGTTTACTTGGGTAGTGATTTCATATTTGATATACTGGGCTTTCCAAGGATATTTTACCAGGGATTTGATATTCATTTTAGTGTGCTATGAAGCCTACCTGCTTTATGATTTGTTAGATTTTATTACCAATAAATAGCATTTGGATAGAGCAAACCAGGCATGAGTCTCTTTACCTAATTCCTGCTCGCAACAAACACTCCTTATAATTTTGAGGGACAACACAAATGAAGTCTTTGAGGCTTTGATTTTGTCCAGAAATCAGGGTACTGGAGGAAGGCTCTGCAACGCTGGCTCTCACATAGCAGCCCTGGGACCGGGGCTCAAACCCTCAGCACTTGTCATCTCTTTCTGCCTTTGGACCACAGGCATAAGCATACCCTGCCCCGCACCCCTCTGAGGGGCAAGCGAGAAGTTCTGTGCCATGTTCAGAAAGCTCTGTGCAGATGCATAACATGATTATCTTCCCTCACGAGGGAGGGGACAATGAGCAAGGAGGCACTGGGTAGGCCCAGGACGGGGAAGATGACTGGACCTATCCAAAGTCTCATCTGTTGAGCAAATTCTCTTTCAAACCTCCTCCCTCTGACCCCAACTGTGACAGCAGAAACAGAGACACAGAACCGAGCCAGGCTCCTGTCCCTGCACTCTCAGGGCGACGGCCTGCAGCTGGTCCCAGGTCTCCCAGACACATGAGTGGGGTGTGATCATGCCCTGACTTCCAGAGAATACTTTTGGAGACAGCATGTATGACTGATAAAATACTTCTGGGATGATGACTTTGTAAAATTTCATATAAAATAATATTTATGAAATATCCTAGGCTTTTGGTTGAAAGTGAAACATGAGGGTCATAAATATTCCATGGAGTTCATTAGGCAAACCGAGATGGCTATAGGCCCCTTAGATGGCTCTGGGCTCATTCTTCACATTCTCCCGTGATTGTCTTGAAATGAAGAGTGAGTCCCTTTTTTGGAAGTGATGCTTAAAGATGGCATTTATAACTTGAGAGTACAGAAATCCAGCTGTGCTGTCAATACATGAACTACTAGGTCCACGAAAACCTAGAAAATGGTTTTGAATGCTCCCTTTCCCCTAGTAGATGATATGAGATAAGTGCTACATTAGGAAAATGTTGCATGTTGGAGCAAGGATTCCACATGTAACTGTTTCCCAAAGAAAGCAAAGAAAAATCTCTGCTCTGTCTATATCCAAGGGCCTCACGCTCAGAAGCCCACAGAACTGCAGGAAGAGAAAGCATAAAGTGAAGCTAACTGGGATTCAGTCAGTTCTTCCTGACAGACTCTCCTCAGCATTGTCTTTAGATAGCCTCAGCCTCTTAAGATAAAATGCTGGGCTTCTTGTAGATGTCCCCCTCTTCCTGCTCTTCTTCAACACTGTAAATGTAAGGTTGGAAGGTGTGTGAGTCAGCTTTCCATCACTATGACAATGTACCTTGGCTAATCAGCTTGCAAGGAGAAAAGGTTTACTTTGTCTTATGGCTTTAGAAGTATCAGGCCATGGTTGGTTGTTTGTTTGCTTTGGGGCTGTGGCAATGATGTGGGAGATTACGGCAGGATAGCTGGAACACAGTATGTAACCTGTCCATTACGATGATCCAGACTGGAGGCAGGGAACAGGCTGTGCCTGTGTAACCTGATCCAGAATAGATGTGACCTGCCTGACAATTGTGGCCAGGATCCATGGGCAGAACAACCTCCAACAAACTGGATCTGAAGGACATCAAAGGTAGTGGCCATTGATTTTTATGGCCACTATTGCAATGTTGCAGTGCTCCATCCTGCTTGCAAGATGTATTCCTTTCTTTCTTCTCTTTTCTTCAGCTCTTTGGACCCTGTGCCTTCTGGCAACAGGGAGGTAGCATCTCATTGCAGAAGCATGTGATAGAAGAAGCTGCTCATCTCACAGGAAGTAAAGAAAAAGAGGGAAAGGGCTGGGGTACACTTCAAGAGCACTCCAAATTCTGCCTACTGGACCCCCCTTAAAATTCCACTATCTCCCAAAAGCATCTTAGGCTGGGGACCAAGTCGCAAACAAATGGGGTCTTTGGGAACACTGTAGATCTAAATGGTGACAGAGTGGCTCCTGAGAGCACATGGTGTTGAGGGAACCTAGTGTCCTTTGTGTCTTCTGGAAACCTCCAGATGGTGACCACAGAATGCTGATCTGATTGGTGGCCAGGTCCAGATTTGCTAAGAAAAAAAACTAAGCCTCTCCAGATCTGGGAGGAGGGAGATCTCTCCACACCTTCCTCAAGAATCTTTCCTGCCCTTGGTTTAGGCTTGTGCAATCTACAAGTCCTGTCTAGGTTTCTACACACCACAGATTATGGACCAGTGCTCCCACAGGGCTGCTGGGCAGCTACCTCACACCACACCATATGCGATCCTACTTGGATCTAATGATAACTACAAAGGTGCCTTCAAAGAAGTATCTGTATCTTAGCAACTGCCCTAGGTAGACCAATTCCAACCAATGACACCTGCTACAGCGAATGGTTTATCAAAGATAGAACCCCAAATACAGACAACCAATGGGTGCTGGGGAGCCCTGGCCTGGATCCACTTGTGACCCTTCTCATTCAGAGCACATGGTGATTTGATAAATCCAACTGAGTTATGGATTTACCATTACACAGTAAAACGAAGATTCCAGATAACACCTCTTGGGGTTTGGATCTGGAATCACTCCAGGTACTCATGAATTAAAGGTTTGGTCACCAGCCCTTGTGTGGTGGTATTGGGAAGTAGTGAAAGCTCTAGGAGGTAGGTGAGGAAGCTAGGTGATTGCTGGGGCCCCCAGGGTATCCTTAGAGGGGCCACTGAGACCCCAGCCCCTTTCTTTTTCTCATTTTTTACTTCCTGGCTGCCATAAAGTGAGCAACTCTTCTACTACACATAGCTACTATGATGCATCCTGCTACCACTGACCCTTAGCAGGACCCTCAGCAGCAGGGATCAGTTACCATGGACTGATATTTCCAAAACCATTTGCCAAAATAACTGTTTCCTCATTTTAAGTTACTGTGTCTCAGGTATTTGTTACAGCAATTAACAACTCATAATACACCAACCCTTTTGGAAAGCCTTCCTCTAGTGTAAAATCTCACTGCTTCTCCTCTGCTCCCATATTACTGGACTTACTAAGTACCAACACTTACATATCTACATCACTACTGAGGTTTAGTAACCCAAGTAATCTGAGCAAACACTCTTCCTAGGACCACAGAGAAGAAATTCATTTCTGCAGCAGTTACCAAGTCAGAGGACAGCAAATCAAAGGGGCAGCTCACATCTGGCCCATTCCATATGCCCTGACAGGCCTCATGCCTGCCCTCTGCCTGTTTATGGCTGCATAGGACAAAGACTTATCTATTGGTCCTGGAACAAACTTTAGTCAGCTGTTTGAGACCTCTTTTGAGTCCTTATCCTGGGCCCCTGTGGCTGGGGACCGAGCCCAGGCCGTTGTGCACACTAAGCACAGGTTCCACCACTGAGCTACCCCTCCAGCTTTGCTAAGATGCTTATAAAGAATCTCCCACCTTTGATATCCAGTCAAACTCCTCTTCCTTGCCACCTTGGTACCCAACAAAGATCCCCTTAGTAGTTTTCCATTCACCCTGCCAATTGGTTATAACTCCACATTTGCCCTCACTCTATTTAGAGTTAAATTCAATCTCTCTCCCCTACTGCAATGGTCTTGACCTCTATTCTAATATGATTGAATTAAGGCTTCCTTATCCTTCAACTTTATTTTTAATAGTTTCTAGACTACCCCAGAACTTCAACTCTATGACTTTGCTTCCACTGTCTGCCCCTAACCCATGGGTGTCAGGTGGGACCCCGGCTGGGAGAAGCCATGTCCAAGATGACCTGTTCTGTCCTGTCCTGTATGTGGTGCCAGGATTCCTAGATGCTTCCTGGAAGCTCACCCTCTGGGATCTCTTTCAATTCTTTGACACATGGTATGCTCCAATATTCTCAACTTCTCACATGGCTACTAGAATTCCTGGGTGAGTGTCCTGGGATAGGAGTGGGAAAGGAGAAGCTGCAGAACTTCTGGCGACCTACACTTGGAAATTCACCCCACTCTTCTGACAGCGCAAGTCAGGAAAGTCACTAAGGGCAGCTAAGACTCAAAATGAAGGAGCAGCAGCCTCTGCTTTCAAAGAGGAGTGCCTGGCATGGCAAGAGATGGAAGGACTCAACGGCAGAATCTTGGGGACATGCTACCTACTTGCTGTCAGCTTTTTGGGTTTTGCCACCTATGAGACTACCCCAAGCCACTGGATTCTGTCTGACCTACACCTAAATTCACGAACATCTTATATTTTTATAGTAGATCATTTCTGTCTTGGTGTTTTATTGTTCTTTTAAAATGCAGAGACTGCATGATTTATAAGAATAGAAGCTTATTTAGTTCATGGTTCTGGGTGCTGGAAGTTATAGAGCACAGAACCAGCAACTAATGTTGTACCTTGTGCTTCAACAAATACAGTAAAGGGTATCACAGGGTCAGACACAGCCGGTGCCAGCTCTGATCTCTCCTTTTCCTAAAATGGAGACCCACTCATGATGTCATCTAATCTTAATGATCTCCCAAAGACTCACCCTCCAAATAACATCAACATATGAATTTGGGAAATAAGTTTCCAGCATGTGAAGTTTGGCAGACGCATTCACACCACAGCAGTTTCCAACTTGAAATAGTTTCAGTAGCCAAAATTGAACAATCTGAGCAAGAAGCTAAACCACATAGTAGTCATTTATAATAGAAAATAAAGACCCTTAAGTCTTTATGGATATAAATGAGTGAATGAATGAATGAATACATAGAGAAGATGAAGCAAGTACCTCTTACAAAAGATTTCAAATAATTTACATAGATACTCTCTCCTTGAACAAGTGGAAGTTCTCAGTAATTTGCTTCCAAAGAGCAGGATATGGAAAAATGGGGGAAAGTAGCTCACCGTGGAGAAAGCTGACCAGCAATTACCTTAGTGCAGTGATCAAGGTCAGTGTCAACAGTAAGGTCATCTTGATCCACCCTGGTATGGGAGTGGCACTTCCTCTTCGTGGTCTCCCACACACAGAACACCAGTCTCAGTATGAGAAAAATAGATCAGATACATCTCCCAAGAGAGAATTCTACAAAACACCTGACCAGCACTCCTCAAAGCTCTCAAGGTTACAAAAAGCAAGAAAAGACTGGGAAATTATCACAACCCAAATGGATGCTTAGATGAAATCCTGGAACAGAAAAAGACACAGTAGCTAGAAATTAATGAAATCTGAGTAAAGTATACATTTTGGTTAATAAAAATGCACCAATATTCTGAGTTGTGACAAAAATAAAATATTAACAGGAGGAGAAAAAAGGTAGAGAGCTGATGAAATTCTCCCCCCATCATTGCAACTCTTCTGTAAACCTAAGAGTATTCCAAGAAGTTTCCCTAAAGGCCAAGGGATGCCTCAGTGCTAAATCACTTGCCTGGTGTGGAGTGAGGACAAGGGTTCCATCCCTAGTGCAGCAAGAAAAAAATACATCAAAAAAGTTAGATATATCTATGCTAAAACACTTATTCACATACAGGAGATTGAGAAATAGAAAATGGCAAAAAATCTAAACCTAATTGTGGGAAACAGGGGAAGGGAATGTAGCTAGAACCTTTGCATTAGGTTCTAATTTCCTGTGAGTTGATGGCACACAGAGAAATAATTAATAATTAGGCAGAAATGAAACTCAGAGAAGAAGCTGAGCTCGGGCCTGCACCATGCTATTCTGGCTAACAAAAACCCCAGACCCCAGCCTGCCACACCTTTATTACATACATTCAGAAAAGCCCAGGAGGCCAGGACAGACACCAACAATAGTCCTAGAGAAGTCATGTAGATGAAGATCCCACATGGCAGGGCAGGGCAGACAGGGAGAAGTTACATAGAGTCTGGTGTAGTTCTTCCCTGAACCATCACAGTGTGTGAGACCACCAGAGTCTTTGTTGCTACCAGAGGTGAAGATGACAAAGTCCATCTCCAGGTCACAGTTTCAACTGTGCAATTAACAAAATTGTTTCCAACACCTAATGACACGTGGACCCTACTGGCTTCAAGAAATGGAATCAAAAGCAGATAATGACTTTACTGAATTGTAATTACTTCTGTCTTGGGATTTAAGATTCTAAAATTATTAGTGATTATATGTGAAGTAATTAATTATAAAAAAGATTAACTAGACAGTGACTCAATTTCAAATTTTGCTCCATTTTCTTCTGGGCAATCCCAGTAGAATACATCTCTGAGTTATAAATTGGCTTTGCAATGAGCAAAGGAATTAGAAAAAGACTGTCCTCCTTGGACCATGATTGTGAGAAAATGCTGTCAGTGCAGAATCCTTTCTTTCACATTCTGGATGCCCAGTGGAACTTGCCCCATGGCAGCAGCAACTGCTCTTAAATGCTAGGACCCTGAAGAGGGTTAGAGGTCTAGACTCTTGAGTCCTATCGTGCCAGTGAAGGTGATACTGATGGTGCTGGGAGAGTGGTGATGATTTCCCATGGCTGATTCTCAGGGGCTATGGCGCTTGGAGCCTCCTTGGATTTGGCAACAGTGCTGTGTGGTTTCAGAGCCTGCTGCCTTTTGAATGGCAGCTCAGTGGGAAGCCAGAGGAACACAATTCAGGGCCCCACTCTTCACCGCAGACTCAGTGATAATTGCGGCTCTTTCCCCAGACCAAGGGTGCTGTGAAGTGGCCCTTGTTTCCTGCATCCCACTGTTTCTCTTCCCATCACTGCCTTTCTCAATAAGCCAGAACTCATCCAATGAAAGTGGTGGTAGCAGAATCTTGACTGGTACTCGATTTTGTCTCTGGAGGGAGACAAAGGCTCCTTTCATCACATTCTAGCAAAGCACTTGAGAGGGAGGCTGGCGGGGAAGGCTATGGATGTGATGAGGCATTTGGGTTTTATTGTGAGGGCTCTGGGAAGTCTTTGAAAGGTTCAGCCATGCAAGACAGTGTGTGCTGAGGAATCAAGAAACCTGCCTGGAACCAAAGGGTGTTTATTGGCTCTGTCATTGTCCTCACAATTTTAATGACCTGGTAGAAAATTGGGATCAAGAGAAACAATGTCCCAAAGTCTTGGTCTCCTGAGAATTACACATCACTACTTTCACGTGATAGAACTGGGTTTGGGGAAGGAAATCTTGAACCTGTAAGATATCAGGAGGTGTTTTAATTTAGTCAATTAATGAATATTTACTCAGTACTAGCAGTCTGCTAGGTAGGTGCTGTAACACTAGGCTAGAAATCATGATGAGCTAGACCCAGACTCTGGCCTCTAGAAGCTCTTGGCCAAGGATAGCAAAGACACAAAAAAACCACATAGCAATGGGCTGGGAGATCAGCTCCTATTCCATGAGGATTTCATATAGCTCATAAATTCAACCATGTTTAAATATCTAAAAAATGTAATACCAAATTATTTCATCATTGAGATCCTTCTACCATGTGTAAAGTATGTGTGACTGAAGAATAACTTTTTCTGTTAATAGGAATGAGTTGACCAAGGTCAATAGCCCTCTACTCAGATGCTGGCAAGGATGGAAAATGGACAAAGCTGAGTTTGGTGGCTTCCCATCACCCTGCCGTATTCTTTCTGCCCTCTATAGACGTTCCAAATCTCAGCCAGGATGGTAGCATGTGCCTATAGTCCCAGCACTCTGTCACCCTGAGGCAGGAGGCCCAACAGCCCAAGCCCAGCATGGGTAACTGAATAACTTCGTGAGACCCTGTCACAAAACAAAAAAATTAAAAAGGTCTGGGGAAGTAGCACAGTGTAAAGGCCCTAGATTCAATGCCTTGTACTGCATAAAAAAGAAAAAAAAAAGAGTTAATCTCTCAGTGTTTCTATTGAATCCACTCAGAAAGAAATCTAAGACATACCCACACCGAGACTGAAGGAACTGATGAATTTAAAAACTGTGGTTTAATGGCAACAATGTTACTTTTTTTGGATTTTACCTGAGGACCACTAAATTCCGTTGTAAATAGTCAATACAGATTGAACAAAAGAATATATGAACACACATAAACAAAAGCAAACAAATAATAAAAAATAAATGTATTGGCCAGAAGAAAGGATCGAGTAGAATTAAGTGAACAGAAGCATTTGAGTTTAGAAATGAGTTTACAAGCAAAACCAAAGAAAGGATTTTAAAGTAGCAAAAAATGTAGAGATAGTATGCTCCCTAAAACCAGGATTATCCATCATTCGTTTACTTTATCAAAGGCTGAAAAAACTGGATTAGGGCCTGAGGCCAGCAGCCCACAGGCACCTGGAATCTGAAGCCACAGGGATTGAAGTTAACTTCAGTGACAGAAACCCTCTCTCTTTAACTAGAAAGATAGGAAGTGTGGTATGGAGGCACCAGAGTTTTGCCTCCTCTGGATGTGCCCCTCTTTCTTTCCCTGATCAAACCTGTTAATATGAAGTTAAAGACTATTACATTCATATCTTCCTTGTTTTCTTCCCTCAGCAAGAGGGTGCCATCTCACTCCACTTTTCTTTCATTCAATTCCCTGCTGCTTTTCCTCCCAGTGATTACTAACTTTTGTTTTCTATTTCCCAAAAGGAAGACAGATAGGTCTTAAATTATCGAACTTCTGCCAGTGATATAGACTCCTTTGGTAACGCTTTGTTGAAGCTACCCAATCAATAGCGCAGACTCTGTCCCCACGTGCACATTCACACACTTGCTTTATCTAAGTGACTCTGATGCTTGAGAGTAATTTTAAGCAAAGCTGCCTTCCCAGCTATCCAAACTTTCCCTGTGTTAGTGTTGTGTGAGAGAATCCCCAGAATGGAGGAAAAGATAAAATCAAAATCAATAAGGAATGACAATATGTAATATTTTCTTGATGAAGATGACTCTGGTTCTACTTCAAATTTCTGACAAACTCTTTGTTGTGGACCAAATGAAAAAACATAGCAGTTTTCTGGTACATAAATAAACTAACAATTTTAGGACATTTGACTTGTATTCAGCCATTTTACTGATTCTTTATGAAATGAAACACTTTTCCAGTTGATTATTTGTTCTGTTTTTTTAAAGACTTTTGGTTTGCAGTTTTTCTTATCTGAATAATTATTTCTTAATTTCTGATTGACATCTAATTCCCAGAACTTCTAAGCAACAGTAAATACTTATATCCTTGGGTTTTCATTCTGATTTTAATGGAAATATCTCCAGTTTAATCTTGTTTTTTTGAGATGGTCTCACTGTGTAGTTCAGCCTGGCCCTGAACTCACTATGTTGCCCAGGGTACCATTCAACTCTTGGCAATCCTTCTGCTTCTGTTTCCTGAGTGCTAGGATTACAGATGAAAGCCACCACACCTGACCCTTATGGCTTATATGCCAATGTTTTAGGACTTTTGTGATCCTTATACTTCATGTTTTAAGGATTTTTATGATTTCAATAGAGGAAAAGTCCTAATTTTCATAAATGTCTTTTCAAGATCCAATGATATATTTTTTAAATTTTTGAGTTGTTTTATCAGTCATATACTTTAAAATAGTTATTCTTGTATTCTAGTAATGAGATCTACATGATCATAGCCAACTAGTCTTAAATACAGTGTAAAATTTATCAGTAATGATGTAAGATTTACCTCTGTTTCAGAAGACTGGTCTGCAGTAATCTATCATAAAATCTTGGGGAAATAAGTATTTAACAAATGTTTATTTTTATATTTTGATCTATTCAGATTTGATCTATTCATTTTGTCCAGCTGATATTTTTCTACTTGTTAGCATCTATTTCATCTTACAATATATTTTTTTTAGACAGAGTCT
>PVIC010054014.1:0-11555 GCA_004025085.1 Thryonomys swinderianus
AAACAAACGAACAGAAATTTTAAGAGTAAAAGATGGGACACCTGACAGAAAAAACACTATCTGTGATAAAATTGAAGAGGAGGAAACAGAACATTTTTAGGATTAAAGAGGATTAACACAATAAAGGTCTAACAATTTTACACTTGTACACACCCTGAAATATTCCTTCAAAATTTATAAAGAATGAACTGAATAATTTAGGAATTGATCAGTTCAACATCATAATGCTAAAGGTAGAGAGGAAAACCACTAAAAATGAAGTGAACATTCTACATTAAGATCTTCAGAAAAAAACAGAATTATCAGTATAAAACAATAAGAAAGTTAAAAATGAAAGTAGAAAATAATAGTTTGCTGAAAATATATTTACTGTAAAAGGGTGAAAATATTCAAAGTTTGTTTATTGAAAGCCTGATAAAACTGACATGTATTTATAAGGTGTATCAGGATTAAAAGAGAAAAAGAAGCTATATGAAAAGTGGAAAGAAAATTACTGATGTTATACAACAGATCAAAGGATACAGCTATTTCATTCAATACAGATAAATCTTAGAAAACTAATGTTGAGTGAAAAAGCCAGATGTAGGAAAAATGTTATTCTGTTTAATTGTAAATGTACCATATATATAATTAATATATTTTATTTTATTTATGGATTCAGCCAGATAAGAAAAGATGAGAGTGAAACACAGAGAAATGGGAGTCATAAATTCAATAGTGGTTTCCTTCAATGTGTGCAAGGAAGGTAATTTGGTACAAATACACCCAAATAATTTGTTTTAGTTTCATGTTTTCAAGGTAAGTGGTAGAAACATGCTGCCTCCTATTTTTTATTTGACTCTTTATTAATACATTATATATACACATCATGATCACATTCAACATTGAGAATTTGTACCAGTATAGGACATGACTTCTCATTTTTTCCCCATTCCTCTACCTAACCTACAACTCCCCACCCTATGTAGATAAGCTTTATTTCCTTTTTAAATACCATCACACTTTTTCTTTCCCCTTGTTACTTACCCCTGCATCCCATTTCCCTTTGAATATTTACTATTTCACAATATCTATCATGCGTTCTAGAACTCATTTACATCTTCGGTTACTCAAACCACAGAAAAGATCTAATATTTGCACATCTATGACCTATTTATTTCACTTATGAGTATGTCCTTAAGGTACTTCCATTTGAATATAAATGACTGAAAATTATAATTCTTTATGGTAGAGTAATACTCCATTAAAAAAAAAACCCACATCTTCTTTATCCAGACTAGAGTTGATGGACATTTGGGTTGTTTCTAAGATTTAGCTATCACGAACTGAGCTGCTAAAATCATGAGTGCATATATGTTGCTGTGATATGAATCTTGTAATTCTTTTGTGTATATCCCCAGCAGGGGAATAGCAGGGTCCAATGGGACCTCTAAATCTTACTTTTTTGAGGATTCTCCACAGTGCTTTCCTCTCTATTTTTATATCTTGCAAGTTCATTATATGTTCTGTATTTATATCTATAAAGCTTTTAATGATTTTTTTCTTTTGTATGGTAGTGTCGATCAAATCCAGGGCCTGGCGTATGCTAAGCAAGCTCTCTGCCACTGAGTTTCATCCCCAGCCTTATTTTTTCTTTAAGTTTTATTTTAAAAGTCTTGCTAAGTTTCCCAGGATGGCCTCCAATTAGAGATCCTCCTGCCTCATTCTCCAGAGTTGCTGGTTTTATAGGCATGCACCACCACTCCCAATCCAATTTTTAATAAATACAATGAAAAAGTCTTGAATATATAGCTACCTTGAATATATGGTTAACCTATATGATACGTTAACAAACCAACAGAAAAGGAAACAGTTTGATTAAAGTACTTTTCCAAAGTATGTTTAAAAATATACCCTGGAACCAGTCTTATATATTCATTTGAAATGAACATATTTGCTTTTCTTTTAGACATTGAATGCTGTTTATTAATTTTTGTGTAATTTGTTTTTTGAGTCAGGGTCTTGCTTTGTAGTTCAGGCTGGCCCTGAGGTAACTATGTATTCTAGGCAAGCCTCAAACTCAGCAATCCTCCTGCCTCTGCCTCCAGAGTGCTGGGATTACAGGCATGAGCCACCATGCCTGGAAGTTTATTAATTTTTTTTTACAAAAATACACTTTTAGGTTATTGTTTTTTAATCTTGCTATTATGAAAGTCAAACAATGCCATTAATTATGTACATCTTGGGCAATAATAGAACAGAATGCTATTAATTATGTACATTTTGGGCAATAATAGAATGTAAATAATGCTTGCTTACACTGATACACAATACTACTTCATTGTTACCTTTGTAAATCTTTCAAATTCTCAAAATGGTTGTGGTTATGTGAGATGGTTGACTTGTCAGTCTTTGCTTGGACTTTGCATTTACTGACAGAATTAGGAACATCCTGCCAGCGATCTTTTCTCTCACCCTGATCTCCAGCTTTGAATCTGTACTCGACATAGTTGGCTGAGTCAATTTCGATAGGTGATAATTATACCAGCCTGGGACAGAGCGCGCTGGAATGGAGAGGCTTCCCCAACTGCTTTGGCTCTTGGGGAATCCTTAAGTGGGATGCAGTTTCCATTTGAGAAGATATTTGTGTAACAAGGGCTCCTTGCTGAACATTATTTCTTCATTTACAACCTGAATTTTTCTCCCCATTAGCCTCCTCTTTCAAGCCATTGTGTTCTGCTATATTTTGCATAATTCACTTTTGTGAAATAATTCATTATCTCTTAATGGAGCTGAGCAAAGATTCATGCTGAAAGCCTCTTCTGTCAGATGAAACGCAAGAACTAAACGTCTAACCATGCAGTGTTGTCATTTTACAGTTGAGGGAGCCATGAAGAATAGAATGTTGAAAGATGGTGCAAATATTTTCTTCTGCTGGCTTCTTGCTCAGTAAACCGGTATCATTCTTATTTTTTCTGACTTGTTCTAAAAAATAATTCAGTATGGTGGAAAGGAAATGGTACTGGGGCATATCATATTTATTTTGTATTTGTTAACACACTATCCGAAGCTCTGCTGAACTTGCCTGGGAAGGAACTTTTCGATTGTGTCTATCTCTGTATTCAGGTGATTCAGATGTCTTTCTCTAAATGATTTTATATTCTGAGACTTGCCCAATTTCCTTACT
Organism: Thryonomys swinderianus; assembly: GCA_004025085.1. Taxonomy (NCBI): domain Eukaryota; kingdom Metazoa; phylum Chordata; class Mammalia; order Rodentia; family Thryonomyidae; genus Thryonomys; species Thryonomys swinderianus. Next base: position 3,167 of record PVIC010054014.1, read on the forward strand.
TAATAATAAAACAGTCCATGACTCATTGTAAATCAGTAGGGATCCGGCAATAAGGTGCAATACATCACAAAAGCAGTGCAGGCTATCATTGGAGATAATAAGCAAGTGCATTAATATTCATGCCTTATGAAGTCCTGGTTGTGCTTCTGAAAAGCTATAGAATATATTCCGGGCTTAATGTTCACCATCAGGTACTTCTTGTAGTAATTCATTCAGGGCATTACCGGGTCATTTAGGGGAGTTTCATCCTTGGCTTCCACTTACTTAATTGTACATCAGCTGAGGTTCCTCTGTGAGTCTGCACAGCCCTTGCTGGGTAGCGCTAGGGTTTTTCTTTGTCTCAGTTGTGTAAGGCTGATCGTAGAAGTGCGTCTGCGCACATGGTGTGGTGTGTGCGCTGCGGTCAGGGAGGGCACCGAAAGGAGAAAACGTCACATGTGTCATCCTGTGCGCCGTCTCTCCAGGGAGTGCAAAATACACTTCCCTTCCGTATAAACTCATTTAAGCTGAGTACGTAGGAAACCTCATGCCGTGCTATAATAGAGGCGAAGGTATTAACAAAATAAGACCCTCGGAGGAGGGTACAGACTGTGCGCTGTACAGAGGCCGATCCTAGCCTTGACCACAGTTGTACAGTGTAACAACGCTACACAGAAGGCACAAAGACGTGGACCAGGTCCAGCGCTTGAAACACGTGACGGGAGGTGGGCATTGCTGTCCCAGCTGAGCCTCGAGAGCGAGGAAGTCAGGGAGGACTGACCTCCCGCCAAGGACAGTCACCGCCCAGAGGGCCAACGGAAAGAGGTGTGTGTGTGTTTTTTTAACCAAGGGTAATAGAGGAAAAAAAGAGCAGAAAGATCCATCCAAGGGCAGCTGAGGAGACACCACCAGGAACATGTTACCACAAACCAGAGATAGATGATGATCAAATATATCGTAAATTAGACAAGCAGTGAAGTCACTGTCTTCACAGAGAAAAGTTTCAAACGAATGGTCCACGAATTCAGAGATGATGCTGTGAGACAGAATGAAGGAAAAGATGGCAGACTCAAGGCTGAAATGTGGAAGACAAAACGAGAGCAATAAAGGTCGGTTGGAATTTCCGCAAACGGTCGTCAGCGCGCCCTACAATCTGCAGTCGGAGTCATGGTGCGGGGAGCAAAACCAAAAGATAAGAAGCAGCACAGACGGGAGGCACCCGCATGGCCAGTGCGACTCCTAAGAGGAGAGCTAAAATAATGAAAAAGAGAAATAGTAGTGACAGATGAGGCTCCAGAAGGACTAAGCAAATGAAGGAAAACTTGGATCTTTAGATTCAAAGGACAAATCATGCCCGGGAAAAAAGACATAACCAGTCGGCTTAGGGAACTGTTTCATTCCAAATCTGCCCCCCAAGACGGTACAGCCAGTGCTTGTGACATGCAGACGATATGAGCAGCCCACTGGGGTGATGGTAATACTTCCAATTTGTAGACTCTCAGGTTTTCATTAAATCACTCTATAATGTTAAAACAATAAAGCAATGCTTTTAATTCCTAAGGAAAGAAGTTTGACTCAGGAATTTTTCACTCAGGCTAATTATGGCCAGCTATAAAAGTGGCTTGTAAATAATATGTTTTTCACCTTCTTTTTCGATAAATTTTTTATGGAACAAGGCTTGGACGCGGGACAGTGGGGAAAGTCTAACCAAGGTCCTGCAGAAGGTTCTCCAGTCCATTTAATTATGGGGCCAAGGTCAAGGGACACGCAGGCTGTGGCACACTCCGACGCGGGAAGCTCTCCAGAGAATGTGTCCTTGTCTGTCTCCCTGCTGTGGGTCCAGTAGCGCCCTAGAGACTTGCCTCAGAGTGGGACCAAGGTCTCACTTGGGTGCCTGCAGAGAAAAACTATTTTTACAGTCACGAAGTCACTTTTTAAACTCCAGAATGTGTTTTCTCCCCCCGATGGCGCAGCACCTATTCCCTAAAATAGCATATTTCTACTGAGCAAGGCTGTGACAGAGTACAATGCGGTAAACGCCATAATGAAGTCGGAAGCCAGGGCGGGGGGCGTCGTGAGCACCCAGCTGCGGCACGGTTTTCTCTGGGCCTAGGAGAAAGACTGATTTCCAATTCTAATAATACCCGGGAGAGGCGGCAACAGGTCTTCCACTGTGTCTGTGCTCCGCGGCGACCTTCGTCCAGCGCCTCTCCCGCACCTTTCCCGCAGAGATTGCCCTTGACCAACCCTACAAATGAATTTGATTTCTCTAATACGCAAGGCAATTGGATTTCGCTTGATTGAATGCATCGCTTTAACGACAGTCCCCGCCAGCGGCCAGTTTAGCTGCGAGTGACCCGACACTGATCTGATGATAGGGTTTGAGGTAAAGAGCGGGAGCCCAGGCGGGAAAGCCAGGCCTGGCCCGGGAAGCGCGCCTTGGCTTCGTCTCGCCAGCTCCCCGAGAAAATGCTTTTCCCCGAGTGTCATGTTTCATGACACACGCTGTTGGGGTAATTGGTCCTGCAGCAGCAGATTGCCTCCTTCTAGAAATGTAAGTATTTCCCAGAAAATACCCTAGAGAAAATGTTGAAAATTGAATAAGATCTACCCAGGAATCATTATGTTCCTGGAAAATGTTTATTGTCATGCAAACTCTTCTAGGAACCTGATAAATATTGCTGAACAGAACAAATTAAATCATTTTAAAAATCTGGTCAAACCTGAACTATTTATTACTTGCTTACTTAATCGTGAAGTTTTGCTAAAATATTTGGCAGGAGGGCCTGGCACTTAGCTCACTGGTTCTGGCATCTGCCTCACAGCTCAGGGGCCGGAGTTTGTACCAAGTACCACAGTGCCAGGTGTGGTGTCTCACCCCTGTCATCCCAGCACTCGGGAGGCAGAGGCAGGAGGATTGCTGAGTTCGAGGCTAGCCTGGGCTGCATAGTGAGCTCAGGGCCAGCCTGATTATAAAGCAAACCTTCCCCCCAAAAATGGACATGAGTTGCTGCTATTGAAAAACATTGTGAAGGACCACTGGTCAAAATTGATATATTTGGAAGAAGAGCAAATCTCTACTTGAGGGAAGTTATAATAAAACTGTTTTATGCTGAGAATATATAGGATTTAAATTTCTCTGCTTTCACATTTAATTTTTTCGTAACAATATATTTTACTTGATTTATGGTTGTTTTTATTTGATCTTCCCTTTGCTTAGTTTGATAAATACCATGACTAACTCTTAAAAGAAAGTATACTCCATGAGGATTAGTCTGTAATAAAATCCTGTAATTTTAAAGGATCACAAACAAATAGAAGAGAAAATCATCAGCAAACCAGCTTTCTTTTAAAAAAAAAAAGCAAATGTTTTTCCTCTTTGGAATACTTTTAAAAACTTGAATTCTTTACTGGTACATTTTATAACATCACAATCACAGTCAATGTTGAGAGTTTGTACCTGTATATGACAGGACTTCTCATTTTTTTCTTTGGAATTTTTAATGTTATTATGTTCACATTTATGAAAGTGATTGATAGTTTAAAGAAATTAACTGGGAGTATATATTAAAACTAGTTGGTGGAATGCCAGACGTGGTGGCTCACGCCTGTCATCCCAGCACTCGGGAGGCAGAGACAGGAGGATTGCTGAGTTCGAGGCTTGCCTGGGCACCATAGTGAGCTCAAGACCAGCCTGAACTACAAAGCGAGACCCTGTCTCAAAAGCAAAAAAAAAAAAAAAAAGATCAGACCTCACCTTTTTCAAGGCAGATGTCGGGAGATACACTGAAGCACCACTGAAGTATGTGCTCATGTGCACAAATGTGTTTTTTGGAAAAAGAAGAAAGTTAATATCTTACTCTCATAAGACTTTCAAAATGCTTTTACAATATACCTGTGTGAGATACATGCTGAAGCCACTAATGGGCGACGTGGCTCATGAGAAATTTACTTTGTTAATGCACCTTCACAAACAAGCATTCATCTCTTAATTCATTTTGTCATTTCTCCTTTGAGTAAATAATTCAGTCCATTACATCAAAGATCTTTAGACATTAGGATAAAAAGACACTATTTCAACTTCAGGGATGTTAAAGCCTAGTAGAGAGAAGAAATTGTGTATGTAAGTAAATAAAATCAGTGGCGTAGAGGGATCTGATGCCCGAAAAGAAGGGCCCTGGCACTGGAAGTCTTGTGCCGCGGGGCCCATGGCACAGGCCGCAGGGTGGGCCAGGCGGTGCCTCCGGGCGAGGGAGAAGGTGTGTCGGGGGAGGCCTGGGCTACGGTGGGACGATGCTGCCCGCTTAGGGCGACCGCCCTGGAAAGCTGGCGTAAGTACTGTCCCGTGCTGTAGTTGAATGGAAAAGAGGGGAAGAAAGAGAAGATAGTATTTTAACTGAGCAGATAGCAACAAGCCTAGACACATCAGGATGTGTTGGCATTTTGGAATTTCTGATTTAGACAAACTTAAGACTATGGTATTTTACTTGTTCTATACAAGGTCTAATAAAAATAGGGAGAATTTCCCCAATAAAAATTAGAATAACGACAGACACATTACCGTTAACCGCCCCCCAAAGGGTCCCCCAAATAGCCGGGCTTTGACGGCCTTTGTGCCGTCCTTCTTGGCCCTTCGCGAAGCCGTTCGAAGTGCCTTTTCCCGCGTGTGTGTCTTCGGCTGCCGCGCGGTGGCGCCAGTGCCAACCCGCACGATCGCGGGGACTCTGGGACAGAGGGAGGGGTGGCCCAGGGCGGGGCCTGCTCATCAGGCGGGAGAGGATGCGCCGCGCTGTTTTTATTTTACAGAAATTGCTCTAAGTCATTCATCTGTGAGGTGTGATAAAAGTGCCGGGAACATTTAAAGTTCCAAAAATACAGTAGAAGACCCTTGTCATGACCCCCGCTAACCGTAGTCAAAATAGTTCCCCTCATTTAGAACACAGCCCATCACTTTTGGCAGTGTGTCTTTTACTGTCATGAGTTTTTAAAAAATAGAGACTGTGTTTTTTCACTGGGCACTTGTATGTTTATTTCTGTGGAAACATTAGCATGCCCATGTGTCTTCTGACAAATGGTATCTTAATTATGTATAAAAAATATTCAGCATTTGACACTGAGTTGAAGGACCTGAGTTGTGCTCATTCAGTGTGTAAAGTCAAGAAAGTTCTTAAAGTTTTTAGCTGAATGAATTACATGTACTTCTGATATTTATCTGTTCATATATTCTAACATTAAAATATGCACATATCCTACTCCCAGTGGAATGTGAATTATAAGCTTATTTAAATCTGGGTTTATGGTTTCTGGAAGTGCTGAATAAGTCCCTTTTATTGCTTCAGGTCACGGACATGATGCTTCAGGACAAACCTTATCCCGACTGGGCAAAATCCGCGAGAGCTTTTTGGAAGAGAGGAAAAGTTAGGATCATTTTATTCTGGTAAGAGAGAATTTGTTTCTTTCTGTGTTGCCTCACCCACTACAGAACTTGAGTTCGACGTTATTTTCCCTAGACATTTAGAGTTCTGTCCGGAGCTCTTCATGTGCTCCTTCAAAGTCCTCTTGTTGACTTTATGAATTAGCTTCTGCTTCCATCTTGCCGCGTGTATATCCTGAAAACAGAGGTAACCTATGTTCCCTTTTGTGCGTTTGTAAGACAGTGGTGCACTATGCGACCAGAAGTAGATTTTCCACTCAGCAAAAACAAGGTGTTCCGAGGAAGGAATACAGAAGAGAGACCTCTTTCTGAATTGTCTGTGATCTCTTGTCATGTTCTCTGTGTGCTGTTTCCTTTCATGTGTTGGCACCATCACTGCAATAAAAAACGATACATGTCAGTGGCAAGAATGATGAGATAAGTCTTTGAAGTGGAGGAAATTCATGGGCAATATGCCTTCTACTATAACAAGATGTTTTAAAAAAATAAATGCTCATTGTGTTCTTTATAGAAAAGATACGCGTTTCATAGGACTTTGTGTTTGATGATGTCATCATTGTTTATATGTGTTTAACCCGTTAAAATAGAAACCAGAGAAATGTGGAGGCAGGAGGCAGGACGGCTGGCCCGGCTGTGGGGTGCTCTTCCGGCACGGCGGGTTTTGAGGTCCGGGGGACGTTCCAGTCAAATAACGCTCAGAAACGCCGTCGCTAAGGAGAGTTTATGCTGGAAAGTCCCAGCCTGTGCGCCTGCCTTTTGAAAGGAAAGAAGAAAAAATCTATTTCTTCTTAGATTTCATTCTAGGTTGTTTTCAATATGGAAAGCTACAAAAATCATGGTAAGTATGTACTTGAAGAAAAACAATCCATGTTACGTTTTGTGCATCGGCACCACTATTAAATATTATGAGAGATACATGACATCTTGAACTTGCTTCTTAGCAGGTAAACAAAAGCAGATTTTTCAGTAATTGAAAATGACTATGGTTTTGTAGCTCTTTATTCACACCTTGTCCCTGTGAGTCAAATTCAGCCTACTTTTATGGTGTTGTTTAACCTCCACGTATTTTTCTGCTTGTGGCTCATATAGCTTGTCTAGAAAATATAATTACAGCAAATACCTATGGAAGGTGTGTTTTGCTGCAGACGTTGGAGTTCAGTCTGTGGCAGATGCTGACTCTTAATCCTGATGACTGTGAGACAGGTGCTCCTATTACAGGCCTGGTACTCGGACACCATTTGTCCTTCTAATTCACCCCTTCTGGAATAAAAAATATACAAATTGGTGTGCACATCTCCAACGACTGTCTTCAATTCTTCTTTGCCTAATTGTGCTACATAAAATGTGAGATTCTTGGAAACCTCCCAACCCCATAGAATTCTCTTACAGCAGTTTGAACAGTCATAAGCAGGAGGGAGATGCCGTGTTTGTGAACTAGGTTTTAAAGCAATATTCACTTCCTGTGTGTGTACACACCTTGTGTTGGTTAATATGTCTTCAAGGCCAGCCTTTCGGTGGTCATTCGATGCTAGTTACCAAGTTGGCACACATTTTATTTGCACAGACTGAAGGGTCTGTGGTTAGTGTCATTATCTCTGTTTCATCACAGCTGTTTCAGAAGAAAGGAATTCATCTAGATATTTTTGACTTAATTATCTTAGTGTAATTTTCCTTGAATATTGTTATTCTAGTTACTATCAATCTATTATATGCTAATGGCTTAATTTTGGCATACGTAATAATATATACCAAATAAGTAATCTAAAACTTAATTTGAACATTTAAAAATGATCATTTGTCCCACTGTGGTGGTGTATGGCTATAATCCCAGCACTCAAGAGGCTGATGCAGGAGGCTCTCCCTGAATTCGAGGATAGTCTGAGCTGCATAGTAATTTCAAGGCTAGCCTGGACCAAATAGGGAGACCCTGTCTTAAAGAACCAAAATAACAATAATAATGATAGTAAGAATAATTTAAATATAGTCATTGGCAGATATCCTTTTTTCATTTATTGAGTTTATTGGTATATTTTAGATATGTATTATGAATAAATAATGTTCTTAAGTGAAGAGTAAACCAACATTCATACTTACTGCTATAGATCTCATTCCTGTAAAATGATTAATAAGTAGATACTGTACTTCAGAGATAGTTCTTACTTTATTATTCAAAAGTGGTACTTGAATCATATAAAATATAAAATAACTGATTTAAAATTTTAAATGCCCCTTTAAAATATTTTCTATGTTATCCACTTTTGTTCAGTTACATTATCTTAATATTATTCATGATTTTTAAAAAGGAAAAACCTAGTGAAAAACTTTGAACATGGAAATTATGTAGAAACCAAAACAATTGTTCATGATTTTCAGATAAAAGAAGTTTAGAAAGTATAAGGAACATTTTTTTTTCTTTTTAGCTTCAGGAGACACAATCTAGGAAGCATTGGCAGGTTTTAAATAAAAGGGTATTTGCATACTACATGCCATCCTCTCAAACAGGGGTATTCTGCTTCTGTTCTGGTTAAAGAAAAAGAGATTAGTGTACAATCTGTGGTGGAGGAGAAATTTCTCCCCGGACGGCTTTCGTGAGGCACAGAGTAGTTAGGTGCAATGGCTTGAACAACGGGTGACTGGTACTTATGGTCCTTGTATCTACTTTGACACGCAAATTCCTCTAAGGGGCTGTGTCCCTTGTAACTGTGTAGCTGTGTTTTTGCTGGACATTTTCGTGACACGTGTCTCCACACTGAGAAAAATTCTTCCTGTGTCTTTTTGTAATTATGCAAAGATGAAGTTGGTACAGCACTTGAGCTTTGATATCAGAAGACTAAATTATGGCTTTACTTGAAATAGTAAATGAGAAAGGAGGAGTATTCACTGTCTCTTCCAAAGACATTTTTTGCAGAACTTTTGATGTGAAAAGAACTAAGATCTGAGGATTTAATGTGATTGCCTTACACTCTTCTGTTTTTA
>PVIC010054015.1:0-11671 GCA_004025085.1 Thryonomys swinderianus
TTGGCCCTGAGCTCACTATGTAGCCCAGGCAAGCCTCAAACTCAGCAATCATCCTGCCTCTGCCTCCCAAGTGCTAGGATGACAGGCATGAGCCACCACACTCAGCACTGTGGTGTGTGGTACTGATTGCTGGTGGCCATGAGTCACCGCGCCCAGTATTGTTGTATGTGGTTACCGGGGATCTAACCAGGGACCTTGCACTTGGTAGGCAGGCTGAGCTAAATCTCAGGCCCCCATTTTTTCCTTTTCACCATCAATTTTTTCTTTCCCTTCTTTGTTTTCCCTTTTCTCGTCTATTAGTTCCCCTTCTTTGAACAATTTCTTCCTATTTCACAATACATTTTGGACATGATTTACACCTTCAGTTTCTCACAGTAGAGAAATTATATGGTATTTACATATGTTTGTCCTATTTATTTCACTGAAAAGTATGGCCTCAAGGTGCATCCATTTAGCTATAAATGTTTCTAATTTATCAATCATCATGGCTGAGTAATACTCCACTTTATAGAAAAACTACATCATGTTTTCCACACACCTACTGATGAGGTTTTGTGTTGTTTCCAAGATTTAGCTATTACAAACTATGCCACTATAAACATGAGTGTGCTTATGTCACTGTGGTATGATGCTTTTAATTCTTTAAATATGATTACACTCTGAGGTACAGGGGTTGGGACCAGTACATTTGAATTTGGGGGTGAGGGTACACAATTTAGCCCGTAACAAACTTCTTAGTCTTTATGAACCTAGCTTCCTGCTATCTTGACATGTAGTAGATACGTACTTATCAAATGCAAATCTCAGCATTTTCAATATCTTTGTAATCTGCTAAAAACACTTCAGGGATACTTTATTGTCCTAAACATAAAAGACAAACTCTTCTAGGTGGTTTTCAATACTATTTATGATACATTCCCTAATTAACACACTATGTTGTCTCCTGGCCCCAACCCTTTTACATTCTAAGCTACAGAGGTGTAGTGTAGTCTGCCAGTCTACATTCACAATATTCTCATAATTAAAGTTACTTTTGAAAATCATTGTCTTAGTTGCAGCCATATGCAAGAAAGGTTATATATTAGATTTGAGAAAAGTTTTGTCATTCTTTCAGAGGCATTGTTTACAGAAGTATCCTGATAACATTCAGTACATTAATCTTAACACAGTAAGAAAAACTTAAACTTAACATAGAAAACATGATCAAGGTCTTTCCTTGTCAGAGAATAAGTTATTACAAATCACATATTTCAATAAATCTGAAATGATATTAAACCAGGCTAAAACACAGAATTTTCTAAAAAATATTACACCGTAAGATATACTTACTGATATACATGCTATTACCTGTTGAGTTCATCCAGACATAAGCGCAGTGTTTCATATGTTGTTAGAACAATTTCACATTTCCTCTGCCTTACACGAATCAACTCATTGTCTTTTTTGTTACCATGTAAAATTGTGACTCTGAAATATCCCCAGGTATCCAATTCATCCTTCCAGTTGTACAGGACAGAAAGAGGGGCAACTATTAAAAACATCTAAAAGAAGAAATACAACATGCTCTGATTTTTTTAAAATTTCAAAGTAAAAGTAAAATCCAGGATATCAACGGTCTTAATTTTTTTATTTTTTACAGTGTAGTTAATAAGAGCAAATACAAATTAGGAGCTGGCTATATTTGGTCATAGACTTTCAAAAGCTATTTTGTTGCTTAATTAGCTTTTTATTAGGATATATATCTGATCTTGTGTACAACAACAGCTATTTTTAATTTTTACTCCCAAAAGCCACTGACTCAGTTACTTTTCTTGATACTGAGACAAAATACCTGACACACAAAGTTAAAGGAAATAGGTTTATTCTGCCCATAGTTTATAGAGGTTTCAGTCCAGAATAGGCTGGCTCCAAAGTACATTGGGATGGCAAACAGAGAGGCTCTGCAGAGGAAAAACAGTTCATGGTGGGCAGAAGGTAGCAAAGAAAGCAGGAGGAGAAAAACAAGCCTCTTTCTATTCCTTATACTGCATCTAGGCTATTAGGATTAAGATAGTGTCAAATGAAACAATGAATGGATTTAATAATCACATACCCTTAATTCTAGATCACACATTCTAAATTCACCTATGATCACATGAGGTTTTGAGGGGACATCTAGACATAAACCATCACAAAGATAAAAGCAACTCTCCAAAAGACAGGAAAAGAGTAAAACCAGGATCCCAACAAGAACTTCAAGAGACAACTCAATACTGTATGTACACAAAGCAGCCCAAGTATATTCTTAAAATAGATGATCTTCCAAAGCTCTCTTTCCTTTTTCATTTTCCATTTCCTTTTTTTCCCCTTTCAAAATACTCTCCATTGGAGATGTAGAAAAATGTACTAGAAAGCAAAAGCAACTAGAAGAAAACTTCCATTTTTATTATATCAATAGTCAGCCTATACTTACTTCTATGTATTTTGTCTTCCCATCTGTGACTACTGATCAACTGTTCATGTTCTTCTCTAAACACCACCTTTGAACTTAGTCTCATTCATTTCTTCTTACAAAGTTGCAGAAACTGCCCCTAATCTTCGCTTTATGATTAGCTTTCCCTTTTTAATGGACCACATCCATCTTTAAGCAAATATATCCCCTACAGTTAAAAGAGGCAAACAATTCAAATACCAAAACAAAAAACAGCCTTATCCTGCAACCCTGTTACTGTCTCCAGCTATTATGCAATTAATTTACTTTCTTTATAGCAACAAGCCTCAAATGTTATCAGTATTATTTCAATTTTCTTCTTGTTCTCTCTTGAACTCATGAGAAGGATTTCTATCTTAATGTCTCTGGTACAGTTGCGTATGAATGTCTTCCAAAGGTCTATATGTTAAAGGCTTGTTCCTAACCTGTGGCATGACTGGAAAGTAGCAGAAACTTAAAGAGGTAGGGCAGGGTAAAAGGAAATTGTATCACTGAATTGTCCTTGGAAAATCCTGGCCCCTTCCTTCTCTTTCACTTTCCAGAGATCTGAAGTGAGCAGCTTCCCCTAAAAGCACAGACCAACAGACCAGAATTTTTCTTACAGTGATGGAAAGCTAAAACAGTCATCGTAAACAGTCCTTGTTAAAATTATTAGCATAGGGCCAGAGATTTAGCTCAGTGGTTCGAGTGCCTGCCTAGCAAGCACAAGGTCCTGAGTTCGATCCCCAGTAACCACATACAACAGTACCACACCCACCAGCAATCAGTACCACACACCACAGTGCCAGGCATGGTGGCTCACACCTGTAATCCCAGCACTTGGGAGGCAGAGGTAGGAGGACTGCTGAGTTCGAGGTTTGCCTGGGCTACATAGTGAGATCAGGGCCAGCCTGAACTACAAAGTGAGACCCTGTCTCAAAAAAAAAAAAAATTATTAGTATATCTATTAATTTTCACTTAACTTGTTTGGGGTTTTGTAGTACCCTGAAAACTGCTGGCATCAATCATTTTAATGTTCCTGTTTCTCATTGCCAGTATTGCTAACCTATGTTTAACAGGGTTAATAGTAAGTTCTTTTCTAAAGTTTTCTACTTGCCCTATATGAGAGAAAGGAAATTAAACATGGTGAAATTTTCAGTTAAATGAAAATAACATACTACTCTAAATCTTGTCTTCTTCCGTGAAGCATTTCATGTAGCCATATTCACCAGCCAGTACAAAGTCAGATCTATGACTATTTTAAAAAGAAAGAAGAAAACAAAGATTAATCCACTGAATGTGAGAGCTCTTTTTCTCCACCCTATTATCAAGCATATATGAATACTTTCTTGTCTTGCTTAGGCCACTTAAATATTGTGCTCTTTAAATTTACCTTATAGTTCTATCTTGCTCCCACTTTTAGGTATAAAATCAAGCTCCAAGTGTGGAAAAACTATACTGTCAACCTTTGAATTTTTGTATATTAAAGATGAAATTAGTGGGTCCAAATTCCATGTGGACACTCTCGGTAGGTGTCCAAAATTCCAGTAGCATCTACTAAACAATTGCAATTTAGTAAATACTACCAAGTATTTATCCTACAGTTAAAATTGCAAAAGTTGTCAAGACACATACATAAGGATGCTCACTGTTATAGTCAATGGTTAGCAAAGGGAATAGATCTGATGCAGGAGTATCTTATAATATTCACCCAAAAGTCAAACCCCAAAGAGTTTAAGAGAGCTGTCCACATGCTAGAGACCCAGAAGAACCCAGCAAAGGGCCTAGATCCCATGGCAATGTCTCATGCAAATTCATGTCAAGGATCTGCACCAAGAAGACCAACCCAAAGGCCAGTGGTGGAGGCTAGAAAGTCTGGGCCAGGGGATGAAGGCTGAATGATCTGCACTGGAGCCAGCAGGCCATGCTCAAGGGGAAAAACCAGAGCTGCTCCAGAAAAGAACAGCAGCCATCCCTGGCTATCTCTGGTGATAGCGAGGTGAGCTCCCCCTCTGATGAGAACAGCCTAGTTCATATCAGGAAAGCTAGCCAGAGTAAAGCTTCTCGTGGGAAATCAGCAGCATGCAATCCTCCCCTCCCATTCTCCTTTCATGCCATTCCAGCAACAATCCTCAGGTGGATCTTTCATCCAGAAACACAATGACTCAGTCCAGCTGGGTGTTCCCACTTAAACTGACCATTAGTTAATCCATCCCATTCATAGTAGCATCATTTGCAAAAAAATCCTCTTGCTTTATAGCAATAACTAAAGAAACAGTGCATATCAAGTAATTGAAAACATTTTTGTTCAATCATTACTGACATTACTTTTTATAATGGTATTGTGATGGAAAAAATCTGCCTTCTCTATATGATGAATTCTATTTAGGATCTCTCAAGTTTTATCATATAAAATTTTCAAATGAGTTTACTATAAATCATTTTCATAAACACTGAATTACAATCTAAACTTAGTCTAAATGTAAAGAGTCATTCTGTGAACCAGTATCTGAAATGAATACTGTATGTCTTTTTTTTTAGGAATTTATTTCTGGCACATCTATTTCACATTCTTTGATGCTTTACTCACACTTCAAAAGTTTTTATACATATATAGGATGTACCATATCACACAAACACATACTCCAACCTATCAACATTTAATTCCTTAAAAGGAGCTTTCTTCAAGGAGTTTGAATATTAATTTTTCAGGATCCTAATTTTTGCATTAGCATAAGTATAAAATAATTTATTTCTCTAGCTATTATATAAACTGTCTTTTTAAAAGCACACTGCTTTAAATAGATCAATAGAAGCTGATCTGAGAATTTCATCAAAGTTTGATTGTATTTAGTTCAGGAAAATGCTACAGGATATAGTGAACTTATTAAAAAGTTTAAATTCCAGCTTGAGTGACTAATTGAACACATATATGTATGGATGCCAATGAAACGAAAGAAAAATACAAAAATAAATCTGTAATAGTGCTAGAATGCTTAGTACGGTACCACCAACAGATCAGAACATGCAGAAGCAGATGAGACCTGGCATACTTGGGCAATGGAGGAATCTGATCTTGTATGAATGGAAGAGAAATTTATGCAGCCAAACCCTAAAGAGTCAATTTTCCAAGAAGGAACTTAAAGCAAGAACAATGAAACAAAGCAACTAAGGCATGTGGAAGGACTGAGTCAAGAAAAATAAAGCTAAATAACTTTAAGAAGTAACAGTCACAGCAGTCATCTGTCAAAGAAGCTAATTCTATCATTAGTAACTAGTTTCCCCTACATAAAATATTGGCTATGTTTCCTAAAGTGGAAGTTATTTGGAAGAGTTCTACAGTGAGAGTTAGGATTAAGAAAAATTTTAAATTTCAAAGATGAAGTCCTAAATGCTTCAAAAACACTAAAATTTCCTAAGAATAATAAAGTCAGTTTGGCAATGAAATCTCACCTAAAATATAGAGAAATAGAAGATTAAAAAAAAAATGTGTCCAAGTATAGATTAACTTTTGAATTTAGGCAAATAAACTCTTCACTGATCATAACAGCAATATACAAACAACACAAAATTTATGGAACAAAGCAGATGTGGTGATATACTCCTGAAACACCAGCCCTATGTGATGCTGAGGGTGAGAACTGCAAGTTCGAACCCAGCCTAGGCAAGTTAAGAAGCTGGTCTCAAAATAAAAAGAAAAAAAGGCCTGGAGGTACAGGTCAATTTAAAGGCTCTGGGCTCAACATCCCCATATTGCAAGGGGGAAAGTATTAAAAATGGTAACACTTTTAATTCACTATGTCTCAAAATCTTGCACTAAAATGATCCTCATTAGAGACAAGAGTAAACTCCAAGTTGTTAGCATCTTGTGTGTAAGATTTATGGAAAAGAGCCTCTATTTTAAACTTGTGGTAAGGAGGTCAGTATCATAATAAAATAGTGATTTTTATAAAAGCACTTCACCTATATTCCTGTCTGGTCTCCTGGGTGGTGAACAGAAAAGACACATAAATACAATGTATGGTTTGTGGATTTCACTGTTTTATTACAAATCTCTTTTTATAAGAACTACATACATACAATCTGGAAAATTCAGGAAAAGAAAAATAGGATGATGCTTTTTCAACAGACAGTATTACCCTCACATAGGCAACCCTAGAGGATTTTGTCTATTGCAGAGAACCCACTACATTGGTCCTTTAGAAAAGAAATTGAAAAATGCATGTGTAGTGATCTCAATGACCTAAGTAGCAATTTGCCATATTAATAAATGTCTGGAAGCTAATGGCCACTTCCAGGATATGTCACATAAATCCAGTCTAGTAGCAAAACAAAACTCTAAAACAAGTTCAAGCTGAAATTCTATTTTGCCATTCTGGAGATAATTTAACTGGTGGATAAAACTGGTAACCCTTCAAAAGCTAGGATTATAATATATATGTGCTTTAATGTCATTGAACTCCTATGCTTTAAAATGTATACTATATTATGTGATATTTAAATGTTTCTATATACCTTTTCAATACGAACTTCCTACAGTGAATATTTATAGGTACTTCACCTTTTTTTCTGTAGAAGAAGTGGGTTCTTTCTTCATACTTCTTAGTAAAAACTCTGGCATGTTATTTTCAATATCCTCATGAGTTCCCTTTTTATGTAAAACTGCAGCCAGAAATGAGATAACCTATGGGGGAAAAAGTTTTTAATCATCATGATGTATAAAATTTCACTCTTCTATGACTATTCAATTAGCAACACAGTACGAAAAAATAGATTTTTAGGAAGAAAACTATAACACAAAACATTAATGCTGCTTTTCATTATTTGTCTTAACAATAAGTGTATAATGAGCCGGAGATTTGGCTCAGTGGTTCTGGCGCCTGCCTCGCAAGCGCAAGGTCCTGAGTTCAATCCAGGTAACCACATACAATGCTGGGCGTGGTGACTCACACCCACCAGCAATCAATACCACATACCACAGTGCTGGGCGTGGTGGCTCACTCCTGTAATCCCAGCACTCTGGGAGGCAGAGGCAGGAGGACTGCTGAGCTCCAGGCTTGCCTGGGTTACATAGTGAGCTCAGGACCAGCCTGAACTACAAAGCAAGATCCTGTCTCAAAAAAAAAAAGAATAAGTGTATAATGCTACATTATCTGTGAACACATTAAAAGAAAACCTTCTCCGGGCATGGTGGCTCACACCTGTAATCCCAGCACTTAGAAGGTAAAGGCAGGAGGATTGCTGAGTTTGAGGCTTGCCTGGGCTACATAGTAAGTTCAGGGCCAGCCTGAACTACAAAGTGAAACCCTATCTCAAAAAAACAAACAAACAAACACAAAAAAAAGAAAAAGAAAAACTTTATATTGTCAGCTATCTAATCAATGAATTCTTCATTAATTCAATCAGTTAGACCATTACCTTCTTATTTGTTTCTATCTCTGGAAATTATCTCTACATATTTTCTATTAAAATAAGCTGTCTATATTCTTTCCTTAAAGGAAGTAATATTTGCATTTATTTATAACATATCCATAGCTTATGGATATCTCTTTATCTAATAAAAATAGTTGGAATGATGAAATTGATTTTAATATAGTCTAGCATAACTCATCAATATGCCCACCATTTTGAATAACAGCTCTTTCCCAAAAATCAAGTCAGAAAGATAGAAAAAAGGAACATATAACCATATATAATGAACAGCAAGAGACACTGAACAGTTAGATGTTACTTCAAATTTTAGCTCTGATAGCTTAGCAATTACATGAACCTGGAGAAAGTAGTTAGCTGACCTGAATTACACCTGTACAAATGGCAAAAAACAGCATTGGTGAAGATGTTTTACATGTACAGGATGTAATAATTTTATGCCAAAACATGAGAAATGTTTGATGAAATAGAGGAACAGAACTTATCCTGACTGATATAAATGGAAACAAAATTTACATACTCATAGAACCATAAAAGAAAACCGAACACATATAAGTTTTACACACACAAAAATTAAGGGCTAGATGGTTTTATCAACAAACTGTATCTAATGCTTAAGAAAAATATTACTCCAATTTCAAACTCTGAGGATTAAGGGGAAAATGTTCTAAGCACTCTTACTAGTTCAGTTTCATATTAACAAGAGAAATTAATAAGAACATTATAACTTTATATTCATAAGCAAAACAAGACATTAGCAAATAATATAAACAGTTAAAAAGAAATATATACCAAAACTAAGATAGGTCCCTTTTATAAATACAAATTTGGCTTAATTTTCAAAATTAATGTATTCAGTAAGTATTAACTTGATTATCTTAGCCATTATACTTAACATTTGTAGTTTTAGATTCCACATAGGACATGACAACTTATAACAGGAAATGGTAAATTAAGTTTACTGAAAAATTGAGGATGCACACGTATAATCTTAATATAATCTTACATCTTTTTTTTTTTTTTGAGACAGGGTCTCACTTTGTAGTTCAGGCTGGCCCTGAGCTCACTATGTAGCCCAGGCAAGCCTCGAACTCAGCAATCCTCCTGCCTCTGCCTCCTGAGTGCTAGGATGACAGGCCTGTGCCACCACGCCCAGCACTGTGGTATGTGGTATTGATTGCCGGTGGGTGTGAGTCACCACACCCAGCATTGTATGTGGTTCCTGGGATTGAACTCAGGACCTTGTGCTTGTGAGGCAGGTACCTAAACCACTGAGCTAGATCTCCAGCCCAATATTAATATAATCTTAATAGAAGAGTACTAAAAAAAAAAAGAAAAGAAGTATAGCTAAAAAAAGTCAACAGAAGAATTCAAAGGGCATTCTAATATCTATCAGCCCAAAAGAAAGCAGATAGGAGAAACAGAAGACAGAAAACAAATAACCAAATGTTACTCCAAATTCAAATATAACAAGAATTGCATTTGATGTAAAACAGAACTTAAGTATTCTATTAGAGCTTATAATAATGGTAAAAGAGCTATTTACAAGAGATATACTTTAAACATAAAGATACAGGTAGCTTGAAATAAAGAGTTGGGGGAAAAGACATAACTTAAAAGAAAGCACAAGGTTTTAGAATGGGTACTTTAATTTAAGGTAAAGCAGATTTCAAAAAGTATGGTAAAAATAGATACTGGTCAATTCTTCAAGCAACTATAGAAGTTTAGGATCCTAATAAGAGCTTCAAAATACATGAAGGGAAACTGACAAAGGAAAAGAGAAACAATCAAATTCACCATTATAGTAGATTTTAACTCCCCTCTACCCATAATTCTTAGTAGACACAGAAAATTCAAATATTATCAATTATCTTGAGCTGCTAATTGATGTATATAATCCTATAGTATACGCAAGAACTGCAGAATACATATTCTTTTCAGATGTATATAGCATATTCAATTAAATGGGCCATAAAGCAACTTTTAATGAATTTTTCAAAATTCTGAAACCATACAAGATATAATCATTAATAGTACTAGAAGCCACAATGACAAGATAACCAGAAAAAAAAATCACAAATGAGCCATATACTTGTAAATCTAAGCATCAACAAAACATTTAAAAATTTCTGAATTATATAAAAGTGAAAAAACAGCAAATCAAAATTTGTGGGACACACATAAAGCAGTGCACATAGTGAAATTTTAGGGTCCAGGAATATTCAATACTGGGTGTGATGATTCACACCCACCAGCAATCAGTACCACATACACAGTGCCAAGCGTGGTGGTTCATGCCTGTAATCCCAGCACTCAGGAGGCAGAGGCAGGAGGACTGCTGTATTGCCTGGGCTACGTAGTGAGCTCAGGGCCAGCCTGAACTACAAAGCATGACCCTGTCTCAAAAAAAAAAAAAAAAATCACTGTACTAAGGTGAAATCAAAATTGTTTCTTTTTAAGAGCACAAGTTGAATGTGTCAAATTAGTATGTAATTAATTATTTAATAAACAATAGCTGCTATTTTTTTTTTTGAAACAGGGTCTTGCTTGGTAGTTCAGGCTGCCCGAGCTCACTATGTAGCCCAGGCAAGCCTGGAACTCAGCAATCCTCCTGCCTCTGCTTCCTGATTGCTGGGATTATAGGTTTGAGCCACCAAGTCCGGCATTTGTTGTATGTGGTACTGATTGCTGGTGGGCGTGAGCCACTATGCCCGGTATTGCATATGGTTACCCAGGCACACATATTTGTCGAAAATCACTGAACTACAATTTAGATCTATAAATTTTACTGCTTGTAATTATTCTCTAAAGAAACTCTCATACACATTGATAATACTATTTTAAATATTAGATAAGTATTTATAGTTGATAAAAGGGCAAAAAAAAAATTAAATACCATATTTAAATAAGATCCTATCCTTGCTATATTCTTAACACACCTGTGGGTTTTTTAAATTATAGAACTACATGTAATTATAATAATTAATAATGCAATCTATTCATGTATCTAAGGTGATATACAATCTTCTAACTTTGTCATATTTGCTGAAAAAGATGTGAACTATCTTATTAAGAATCTCAGATCTTTGAAATATTTCACAGAAACATGTAATTCTAGGAAATAAATTCTAAATATGAAAATTTACTTATTTCCAGCCAAACCTTGTCACAAGCCCTGTAACATGCAAGGAGATCCAGAAAACAGTGCCAAACTCTAAGGCAACAAATAGTTATTTTCGGTGAAAGTCCACCCACTTCTACCACATTCTACCAAGACAGCAGAAGTCTATCAAAATCTTAATTCACACAAGATGAACAACAAATTTATAATGAAGACTTACAAAACTAATATGCAAAGAATAAAAGCAATGCAATTTATTGTAGAATAGTTCCAAAATTGTTTACAAATGAAAGAACAAAAGTGTTTAAGTCATTTACCTCTAGAATAGTAAAAGGCCAAAAACTGCTTTTCAGAAGAGTACTGCTCTGGGAAAACCTTATTTTTACAGACATTCCTTTTAAATGCTGTCAAGCAAACATTTTTACAGGTTATCTTTCCTCACATATAGTCAGCTCAAGACATTGAGAATAACTGTAAGGCGGGAAGCGGTACAACAAACCTTTCAGACTCAAATAGCAAAATGGCAAAGTTGTCTATTCTTACTGGACAAAGTATCTACATTCTTTATTTTTCATCTCCCTGGGAGAAAGAAATGTGAATATACAGAGCTTCAGAACCACACTTCAAACACAATTTTTGCCTTCTTAAAAAAATGCTGCTTTGAAAAAAGA
>PVIC010054016.1:0-11691 GCA_004025085.1 Thryonomys swinderianus
GGAGGCGCGGGTCCAGCCGGATGAGCAGGACGATGAGCAGGTTCCCCAGCACCGTGGCCAGGTACATGGCCAGGAACAGGGCACAGTACAGGCCTTGCTCCTCCTTCCTGACGGGGAGGCCCAGGAGGATGAATTCAGACGCACTGCTCTGATTGTCCTTGTTCATACTCTTCCTTCTCCTCCTCCTGCTTCTTCTCCTCCTCCTTTTTCTTCTTCTTCCTCTTTCTCTTCTTCCTCTTCCTCGTATTCTCCTTCTCCTTGTCTTTTTCTGGACATGAATAGGGAGATAAAAAATGAGAAGTCATTGTGACTCTTCCATAATAAAAACCTGGGTTTTAACTAGTCAGTACATGTGTATTAATACACACATTAATGGGTTAGAGTTGAGAATTCAATGCGATGTAGAGTAGGAGCCACAGTGGAGCTACTCAGAAAAATCAACTGAAACATAGTTAATCAAAAGGGAGGGACATATATCCTGATGCCATAATCAATCTGAAATAAGAGACTTGTTGATCAAGCAAAACGTAGGTACAGGATTTCATAAAGCAGGGGCTACTATCTAAGGTGTAAAAAGAATTTTATAAATCAGCCCCCCCACTTTAAAGACACAACTCAAAAGTGGGCATCTGAAATGAACACTTTTCAGCTGAAGAAATAAAAGCAGCTAAGAAACATATGAGGAAATATTCAATATCACTGGTCATTCAAGAGATGTGGATGAAAACAATACTGAGATTTCATCTCACTCCACAGAAAATGACTGCTATCATGAAATCAACCAGCAACATATGTTGGTGGGGCTGTGGGGTGAAAGGAGCCCATCTCCATTATTGATGCAGATGTAGACTGGTGCAACCACTGTGGAAATCAGTGTGGACATTCCTTTAAAAAGTAAGACTCAGGCTACTATCTAGAATATATTTTTTTAAAAAACTTTAAAAAATCAGCTCCCCCAAATTTAAAGACCCAATTAAAAAATGGGCATCTGAAGTGAACAGACACTTCTCAGAGGAAGATGTAAAAGCAGCTAAGAAGTATATGAATAAATGCTCAACATCACTGGTCATTCGCGAGATGCAGATGAAAACAACACTGAGATTTCATCTCATTCCACAAAGAAGAGCTGCTATTTTGAAATTAGCCAGCAACAAATGCTGGTGAGGCTGTGGAGAAAAGGGAGTTCTCCACTGTTGGTGGGAATGTAGACTGGTACAGTCACTATGGATATCAGAGTGGAGATTCCTCAGAAAACTAGAGGTCCCATTTAACCCTGCTATTCCCCTACTGGGGATATACACAAAAGCATTAGAGGATTCATATCACAGAAACACATGTACATCCATGTTTATAGCAGGTCAGTTTGTGATGGCTAAATCTTGGAAACAACCCAAATGCCCATCAACTCTACACTGGATAAAGAAGATATGGGGTTTTAAAAAAATAAAATGGAGTATTACTCTGCCATAAAAATGATAAGTTTTAGTCATTTATACTCAAATGGACACACCTTAAGGACATACTCATAAGTGAAATAAGTAAGTCCAAAATGTGTCAATTTAGTATCTTTTCTCTGGTATGAGAAACTGAAGATGTAAATGACTTCTAGAATACATGATAAGTATTGTGAAAAAGTAGATATTCAAAGGGAAATGGGGTTTAGGGATAAATAATGAGGGGGAAGAAAAAAATTGATGGTAAATAAAAGGAAACAAAGCTTATGCAGATAGGGGTAGGGGGTTGTAGGGTGGGTAGGGGAAGGGGAAAAATGAGAATTAAGTTATGTCATATACTGGTACAAATTCTTAATGTTGAGCATAATTGTGATGTGTATATATAATGTACCAATAAAGATTCAAATAGAAAAAAAAAAACACTAAGATTCGAGGTCCCATTTGACCCTGCTATTCCCCTGGTAGCTATATATACACGAAAGAATTAAAAGGGTCAAACCACAGTGACATATTTGCACCCATGCTTATAGCAGAAAGTATGATAGGTATTGTGGAAAGGAGAAAAAGGGAGTAGGGGAAAGTAAAGAAGGGAAAGAAAAAATAGTTGAAACAAAGAAACAAAGCTCATATGGGACTATAGGGAGGGCAGGGGAGTCGGAAAAAGTGAGAATCGAGATATGTCACATACAGGTACGAACTTCCAATGTGAAATGTGACCATAATGTATATATAAAATGTACTAACAAAATCAATTTTTCAAAAGCAGCCTGCCTGCCCACGGGCTTCCCGGAAGCAGTGCTGACTGTAGGCAGAGCAGGAGTTGCCATCCGGGGAAGTCTCCAAGAAAAGATGGACTGAAAAAGTGCAGCTAACTAAAGCCGTGCGGGACAGGCTTGAGATTTAAGGCTCCTCGCAATCTTTTGCCTCCCTCCGTACAGGGCTGAGGCAGCCTGGCCACATTGCAGGCACACGCAGGGACGCATTGCTTCCTCCACGCCTGGGAAGCCAGCTCTTTTCTCTCCTGTTAGGCACCCTCCTCGCTAGCTAGAAACCCTAGTGACAGCAGAGTGAGGGACCACAGTGTAGCAGAGGTGGTGAAAGAACTGAGTGGTGAGCAGCAGCTTGAGAGAGAGATGCCTGTGCACAAGGGGCACCTAAACATGTTGCCTTGGGTGGTAGGGACTCCACCCGCTGGACGGGAGATGAAAGGGGAACCGAGCAACCTCAGGCTTTGCCTTCAGCAGCAACAATACCCCACCCCCCACCTCCAACCCCGTCATGAGCAGCAGGACAGGACAGAGACAAGCTAGTGGGGGCAGAGCAGAGGACAAGGAGCTTCCGTGGGATGTCCCTGCTCGAAGACACTGCAGCCAACATGCGAGAGCCATCAAGGGACATCCGAAAAGCTGCTGGCTGAAGACCAGCCCAAATTCCCAGGGCAAATTCAGCCCACACCCAGCACTAATCCTCCTGCAGACTTGTTGGGATTACGCAGCACGATTTGGGACACTGCTTGCCTCTGACACTACCACAGAACCGTGGACACCAGGGAATTTCATTAATGTTTTGTTTGTTTCACTTTCCTTTTTCTGTCTGGTGGGTGGTTTTATTTTTTTAAGGTTGTTTTTTTTTATTTTGTTCTACTCATAAACTTTCTCCTTTTCCTCAACTTTCTCTCTTAATTTTGTGATAACTACATGTGAATGAACATCGCCTCTGTCTTTCTGGCTCAGTTCGATATCCTTTGCTTCATCTTTCACTCCTTGTCTCCTGCCCTCTTCTCCAGTTTGCCAAAACTTGGGTGATCATTCCTTATTCTCCGGCCTTGCCTCTACAGAGTGTAAAAAAATTTAGCCAATTGCTTCTCAGAAAAAAGGACTGATATCTAAAACATAAAAGGAATAGAAAAGAATCAGACCCTTCAAATTTAAAGACCTGACCCTAAAATTAATATCTGCTTATATTTAATTTTTCATAAAAGTATTGTATAGTTTCTCACAATGAAAATAGTAATTAGCTGTCTGCTCGATATGTAGATGGTTTCCAGTTGCACTACTTCTATTTCTAGCAACACTGCAATAAACAACATTCCTCTTCTAGCACTTTGAACAAAAGTATATGTGTGTCTGTAGGGCTAAATCCTAGAAACAAAACGAAAGGGGATCTATATTCATGATTTTGATAAATTTTCAAATTACAAAGAGGCTAAATTGGCAAGGAGGCTCATTTGTGTGTGTTCTCATATGTGTATCTGTATGTATCTTGTACCGGGAATCAAACTCAGGACCTTACTAGGAAGGTGCAGTGCTGGGCTACTTCTCCAGAAGTGTGTGTTCTTCAGAGGAGTCTTGCTTATAAGAGCGTGTCCTTTGAGGATTACAAAAATGGGTATTCTAGTGAACTGTTTGGAGAGGACACCTATGGCCTTTGAGTAACAAAAGTAACTCGAGATCACAATCAGCTGGAAAATGCATGGGTTGGTGAATTATCAGGAACCCAGAGTAATAACATCTCAGATGTACTAGAATGTTTTCAGCTATTCTTGAACAATAATACATATAAGAAATGGTCAAAGTTTTTTTCAAAAGTGAATAGAATTTTAAATACCTTACTGACAAGTACAGCCACACAAAAATATCAGCAGGAATTTGAATAGATTATTGTAGTATTAGGTATAAATTAATAGATTATTACAACTGCATTATGACATTAGACATGAACAAATATAGATTTGGTGCAAATTTTGGAGAAAAAAATAAGACCTAAAGAGTTTAAAGATAAGCAAATAGAGGTGCTTTTTTTCACCTGTCAGAAATCACCAACAGAACCAGGTTGAAGAATTTATTTTTCATAGAAATTTCTTTTCCCCTGGGATCTCAAAATATGGATACTCAGTTCAAAATAAATTACTTTAAAGGAATTATTTGCCATACTACGGTATAAGGACAAGCAGAGTTTGCACATTGAGAATCCAACCTACAAATTAAATATATATGTGGGGGGGGCAAGGATTTAGCTCAGTGGTTCTGGCATTTGCTGCATATGCAAGGTCCCAAGTTTCATACGTAAGGTCCCAAGTTTCATACGTAAGGTCCCAAGTTTCATACATAAGGTCCCGAGTTTCATCCCTGATCCACATACCACAATGCCGGGCATGGTAACTCACGCCCTGAGTTCAAGGCTTGCCTGGGCTACATAGTGAGCTCAGGACCAGCCTGAACTACAAAGCAGGACCCTGTCTCAAAAATATATATATATATATATTATATATATAATCAAACTACTCAGTGTAAATTCTCACCTACTCATGCTCTCACAAGGCCCCTTAGATGATCAGCACAGATACCTTCAGCTACAAGACACAGGCAGGTCCTTCCATTTCTCTCTAGAAGATGCAGAATATGGTGAGGTAGGTGAAGTCTTTAAAAGGCTCCAAGTTCTATGCAAATCGGAGTTATCAGCTTAAAAGCAAACAACATAGAAGGGTGGATACACCTTTGCTCACGCCTTCTGAAATATTCACGTGAGTTCTAATTTTACAAATTATGTAGAGGACCTTGGGGGAAAACCCCAAACGCAAGGTCCAAATTAAATACAAACAGATAAAATTGCTTCGCGGTGTTTGAGTCCCGTGGGGAAGATCCACTGCCTGAGACAGGTGAGGGAGTTCACCCTGGGGGAGTCAGGCCAGTAACCACAGGCAGTTACCACTGACTTGTTGGTTCACAAAATCTGTCGCCCTCTCACTTTACTTGGCACCATAACAAGCCAAGCTGGATGTTAGGTACGGTTAAAATTTTTTCTTGTTCTTTCAATTCCTATAATAGTTTAAGAACATCGAAAGCACTCAAACATTTTGACCGTGTAAACATGAAGGGACTTGTGTCTCGTCATCATCCCTGGACGTGGGAGACAGAATGTAGTTTCTAAAAATCTCAGTCTTTTCCCTGAACACTTTGGTGTCAGCATCCTGTCTGTGTAATATTTTCACTATAGCATAAAATAAACATATTCTACATTTACTTTTCACTCAACCACCTATAAAATTGATTCCAGATCCATTCCATATATTTCCAGACTAATATTTCAGTGCCTGTGATAAAAATGAATAATACACGTTCATTACCCAGTGCAGATGTGTGGCTATGTAGGAGTGTTCTCAATTGGTTCTGTTTCTATTTATTCACCTATCCTTGGAAAAGTTATTTGTATGTAAAAACCGTGGGAGGTACTTAGACTTCAGAAATGTTTCTTGTAGATCAAGGTTGACCATCAGTTTTCCATGACTGACCTGCTTGTTTCCATAGAAGTCTACAGTTGACAAAACTTTCCTCCTTCCCAAATCAGAAAGGCATCGCTGGCACTTTTCTCTTTCTGTATATGCATGGAGACAGATAATATGTCAAAGACTGCAAGATTTCTCATTTGACTAAACAGTAAGAGAAACAATTATCTCATTAGCTAATAAATGGTATTATTACTTCCTTAGGGCCAGATAGCATTCCCCAGAAGACCCTCATCTATATCCTCTCCCCTTCCAGTTTTCCCCTTCTCTATAAGTCTCAAAAAGTACTCGTACAATAGCTTACAATGAGTCTCAGAAGTCGATCACGTATGCAGACACAGTGAAACTGGAAAATAGGCAAATAAAATCAGTGAGGACTTCAGACAAAATAACTTCAAATGGACTGGCCACATATGAAAGTATTCAAGTTCAGCAATAATCAGGGAAAGACATATTAAACATTCAATAGGTTTTCATTGCATATAAAAATATTGGAAATAGTGTTTTGCAGGATATTTTTAAGGCAATGCTTGGTGTTAATTTGTAGTCTTTTGTTTTTTTTGGTTTTTTTTTTTTGAGACAGGATCTGACTTTGTAGTTCAGGCTGGCCCTGGGCTCACTATGTAGCTCAGGCAAGCATTGAACTCAGCCATCCTCCTGCCTCTGCCTTCCAAGCTTAATTAGTAGTCTTAATCCCTTTCGATAAAGAAACAGTGTGACATTATGATTCACCACTGAAAATACACATTGGTATGGGTCATGAATTCCAATATCAGATTTATGCTCCTCAATATATTGTTTTATTTGATATAATTGACACTATTTATGGTGTGCAACACGTTTTCAGAAATATAGATAATTTTTTATTACAGTCAACCCAGTTAACATTCATTACTTTACATAACTGTGGTAATTCCTAATTTGTTCCACTTACAAGTGTTTTATAATAGTATAATTCAAATATACCTTAAGTAAAAACATTCTTAATGTCTTCCTCACAGAGATCAAAAAAGTTAAATAAAAAAACAACTCATGGAAAAAGGAAGTATGTTTTGGGGTTTTTACCTCAAACTTAATTTTCTCTGAGCTTTAGCTTCAAGTGTCAGGCTAAAAGCTTGCGTGGGATTTGCTAAACTGCAATCTTAGCAAAGTCTGAAAGAATAAAATTTCCATCATTTTCACACTGGGACAATTGCTACCAGTATTTCAGAAATACTTTAGGAATCTTAATTGGAAAATTTTTGAATTTTTTATTCTGTTTATTTTAGTATCAAATAGTGCTTTAAATGGTCATCAGGTTTTTAAAAACATAATCTTGGGCTGGGGATTTAGCTCAGTGGTCCCAGCATCTGCCTCACAAGCTCAAGGTCCAGAGTTCAATCCCTAGTACCACATACCACAGTGCTGGCTGGGCATGGTGGCTCACACCTGTAATCCCAGCACTTGGGAGGCAGAGGCAGGAGGCTTGCCTGGACTACATAGTGAGCTCAGGGCCAGCCTGAACTACAAAGCGAGACCCTGTGTCAAAAAGCAAAAAAAAAAAAAAAAAATGTTCCTCTACTGAGCAGATTTCCCAGAGCGCCTTTCATATCCGGATTCCGGAGACTGTAGATAAAGGGATTCAGCATGGGCGCAATCAGACTGTACAGCGCAGCCACAATCATATCCTTGTCGTTATTGTTACTGGATGAGGGGAAAAAGTAGAGCCCAATAATTGCTCCATAGTAGAGAGAAACCACGCAGAGGTGAGAGCCACACGTGGACAAGGCTTTGCGGATCCCCTTCATGGAGGGAGCCTTGAGGATGGCGGCGCCGATGCGGCCATAAGACACCAGGATGCACAGGAAGGGCAGGGTGATGACCACGGTCCCTACGGCGAGGATGACCGTCTCATCGGCGGTGGTGTCTGAGCTGGACAGCTTGAGCAAGGCGGAGAGGACGCAGAAGAAGTGGTGGACAGTGTTGTCTCCAGAGAAAGAGAGACGCAGCAGGAGGAGGGTGTGCACAAGGGCAATGGCGGTGGCCAGGATGCAGGACACAGTGACTAGCAGGACACAGAGCCTCTGGCTCATGACGCTGGTGTAGTGGAGAGGGTGGCAGATGGCCACGTACCTGTCATAGGCCTTGGAGGTGAGAAGGAAGCTGTCGAGACCACCAAATGATAAGAAAAATACTTCCTGAGCAATGCACTGAGCGTATGAGATGGATTGACTCTGTGTCTGAATATTCGTGAGCATCTTTGGGACAGTGATGGATGATAACGACACATCGCAAAGGGCCAAGTGGCTGAGGAAGAAGTACATGGGGGTGCGGAGGCACGGGTCCAGCCGGATGAGCAGGACGATGAGCAGGTTCCCCAGCACCGTGGCCAGGTACGTGGCCAGGAAGAGGGCGAAGAACACGGCCTGCTGCTCTGGCGGGACGGGGAGGCCCAGGAGGAGGAACTCGGACGCACTGCTCTGATTGTCCCTCCTCATGCTCTTGTTTTCTGTAGATGAAAACACAGGTGGAACTATTAACGAGAAGTCATTGTAACTCTCCCATAGTTCAGCTTGGTTTTGAGCTAGTCATTATTCAACTCTATCTCTGAATATCGTGATCTTTTTGCTACCCTAGTGGGACAGAGAAGGTATGGATGAAGAATGTCGTCTGTCCACCTAGAAACCCCCCACAAAAAAATAATCTTTCAGTAAAACGATGACACATCTGTCAAATCATTAGATCAGACCATGTTTCAAACTTGAGGCCAGGAGTTCGTGAGGCTGAAATTAGAAATTTTAAGCATATAAATTCATTATTTTGACATAACAAAAGACTAATATGATAAGAAACAGTTTCTGGTGTGTTCTTTAAAAGGAGGCCCCAAACCAGACATGGCGGCACCTGCCTGTAATCCCGGGACTGTGAGGGGCTGAGGCAGGTAGATCACAAATTCAAGTGTTCACCTGGGCAACTTAGTGACTTAGGGAAAGCTTGTCTTAAAGTAAAAATTGAAAAGGGGTCTGAGAGTATAACTCAGTGCAAAGGCGCTCAGTTCAATCCCCAGTGTTACAAAAAAGGGAGTCCTCAAAACGCAAATTTAAAAAGGGAATCCTGTATAGAAGAACCTTGCCTGTGAAGATTAGAAATGTGAGGACTCTAATTAAATGTTTGTAGAAGAGAGACTTAGGACATTTGAGGGCCAGAGATAATTCAAAACTGTGGTCATCCCAGGAAAGATGATGGTTATATTAAAAGCCAGTGGTAGAGAACAGAGGTCCCGGAAATAAATTCAAGAAACAAATCCTGCCCAAACCCAGATCTAGCTACATCACAGATGTGGCACTCTGTGGTTATTATTAAAAGGCAGAGTACAAAACACTTTTGCCGACATACAAAGTTTTGATTATGTTCCCAAAGCAGTAGTTCACTAAAGAAAAGGTTTAAGAGTAGAATTGACCAAAAGTTTTATACATTTTGTGGTCTACTGCAAATTACAGATTATAGCAAGATAAGATTGTCAGCAGGCATTACATGAGGTTATTGCAGTAATTTAGATGCAAAATAATATCTTCTCACACCTAGATTTGCAGGAGATACAAAGAAACTTACAGGGATTTGGTAGAAAATTTGGAAGAAAATCAGTAAGACTGGCTGCAAAATGAAGATAACAAAAGAAAGTTATTTTTCACTATCCTCTTGAGAATTAGTTGTAGAGTCAGCCAGAGATAAAAGTATTAATGTGGAGCTTGGGTTTTGCCTTATCCTTTCAAAATTTGGGTACAATCTCAATTCAGGATAAATTGCATCATACTCTGATTTCAAGAAGAATATAATCTAGTAGTCAGTAGATCACACTGGAGATAGATGATAGATAGATAGATAGATAGATAGATAGATAGATAGATAGATAGATAGATAGATAGATAGACAGACAGACAGATAAAGATACACACACACACACACAAAGCAATGTAAACAGTCATATCTGAATGTAAATCCTACTCCTCTGACATAGTCCCTGAGATGATCAGCACACGTACCTTTAGCCACAAGACATGGGAGGGTGTTTCCAGTTCTTGGTAAAAGGCATAGAATACAGTCAAATAGGTAGAGTCTCTATAGTGTCCAAGGATCCTCTGTTGTAGCTAAAAGACTTATCAGTCCAGAATCAAGCAAGGTAGATATATTGATACACATTTATTTACAGCCTCTGAAAAATTGGTGTAAATTCTAATTTTACAAGCCAAAGGAAGGGCTCAGGGGCAAGCCTCTATTTCCATCTCCAAATTAAAGACAAACAATATAATTGTTGCACTGCCTTTGGCTCCCTCGAGGCAAGCACCCACTAGGGAATTCACCTTTGGAGTAATAATAATAATAACCACAAGCCAGCCAGTAGGAACTTAGTGATTTAGAAAACTTTTTGCCTTCTTGGTTTACCTTGGGGAAAATGTGATTCATACCTAATAAGTACCAAGCTAGAGATTTAGTGTAATAACCAGTCACTCTTTTCTGAGTCCATACTATTTCAGGGACATCAGAAACACTCAATTATCATCACTCTCTGAACAAAAGAGTGAGAGCTCTTATATCGCATCATCACCACTGGATCTGAGGAATAAAATATAGTTGCATAAATAATGCTTTCTTGCCCTAAAGTTATGGTGTCAGGATTCTATTCATGCAAAATTCTCATAATACCATAAAATAACCACTTAATCTTCGCTTTATGTTCAGCCTCTTGCAAAGGTCACCCCAAATCCACTGGCTACATTTACATCTCCATTTCTTCAATGCCTGATAGAAAACAAATAACGTGTGACTATTATCCAGGTGAAGATGTGTGAACCTTTATGAACACTGTAGCTGGTACTGTTTATGTCAGCAATCAACCTGTACCTAAAACTTCTGCTTGAAGGCACAACTCCTATAACATAGGTAGACTCTGTGAACGTTTCCCGGGTCCTGGAGATCCTCCTTGATCACCTGTTGCCCTAATTATAATGCTCTCTTTGACCCGTTTTCCTGGAAGTCAAAGATCGACAGAATTTTTTTCCCTCACACCAAGAGAACATCACTAATTTATATTTTATACATTAAGCTTCCATTTGAATTGAAACCATCAGATGTGTATTGTATTTGATCTTGTGGGAGTTTTGTCTCCTTGGTTTAAACCATTTGAAGTCATTCATGACTCTCCGGCTTCATGTAGTTTTTTCATACCAGCAAGTGAAAGTATCAGTGAAATGATTTTTTTGTACGAAGTCAAAGTCTTTCTTTCCATGAAATGGGTTTTAATTTTGAATGAGCGCTGACAAAAGAGTTGTTTGACTTTGGTAAAGAAAACTGAGTATCGCTTTGGTCACAAATAGCCATCATTTTTAAAGACCACTTTCTTTATTATACATGTTTGTAGTAAATAATTTTTACATGCCTTGTGGGAAGCTGATTCATGTACATAATACATCTTAATTTCCTTTTTATCCCCTTTTCCTTCTTCCCTCCCTTCTCCACCTGTCTCTTGATCCAGTTCCCTTTTGTTTTCTTTTTTTTTTGCTTTTGAGACAGGGTCTCACTTTGTAGTTCAGGCTGGCCCTGAGCTCACTATGTAGCCCAGGCAAGCCTCGAACTCAGCAATCCTCCTGCCTCTGCCTCCCGAGTGCTGGGATTAAAGGCGTGAGCCACCACGCCCGGCAAGGTATGTGGTATTGATTGCTGGTGGGCATGAGTCACTACGCCCAGCATTGCATGTGGTTGCCGGGATTGAACTCAGGGCCTTGCGCTTGTGAGGCAGGCACCGGAACCACTGAGCTAAATCTCCGGCCCTTAAAAAGCATTACTTTTGATTTAATACGCATCAATGATGTTCCATTAAAATTACTTGGATTTGATAATTTGATCATTTAGAATAACTTTTAAATGTTTGTGATCCATAATTTTTTTTTCTTTTTTTTTTTTTTTTTTTTTTTT
>PVIC010054017.1:0-11668 GCA_004025085.1 Thryonomys swinderianus
CAATACAGACCCAGCCAGAGATAATCAAACAACAAATGTGATTCAAGACCATGTTCAACATTTACAGAAGTATAAACTCTCAGGGAGATATAATTTTAATGATATATTCAGTCAAGATTCAATCGAAGATAATCACCAACAAAACTAAATTAAAACTATCTTCAGTGGTTACTCATGTAAAAACAAAATTGTCATTTCAATGATGTATTTATGTAGTATTACTGCATATTCACAATGCAAGTTTGTATCATTCCAGTAACTCTATGTGGTTGGAAGGGCAGATAACATTGTAAATTGCCACTGTTGCTTGTATTATTGTTATATCATCTCTATTTTATGCATAAGAATGCTAAATTCCTGGTCACTGTGAGTAGCTTATTCAGCAAAAGTAAAATTCAAATCTAGGTATTATACTATCATTTTTAATTATACAGAATCTTTGGCGGCCAGGAATTTGCCTCAGTGGCTCTGGACCTACCACCCAATCCCAAGGTCCTGAGTAAAAAAAAAAAAAAAAGAAAATTATACAGAATCTTTTTTTTAATTGAATTCTTTATTGGTACATTTTATATACAGCTCACAATCACACTCAACATTGGGGGATTTGTACCAGTATATGACACAAATTAATTCTCAGTTTTACCGATATCCCTACCACCCCACAGCTCCCCATCCCCTATATACATGTGCTTTCTTTTTCTTCTCAAATCATATTTAGTCTTTCCCCTCATTACTTTCCCCTACCACATTCCATTTGAATATTTCCTATTTCACAAAATCTATCATGCATTCTAGAACTCATTTACATCTATGGGTTCTCATACCAGAGAAAAGATACGGGATTTACATATCTGTGATCTACAAAATCTTTTTAGTAAACAAGGATTCCACCTTCAGGAAGATGACAGAAACTATTGGTTTCATAGTACATTAAACCCCAGGCTCAACATTTGACAACTGATCTATAGATGATGAAAATGGGCCCAAAGAAGATCATTCTTATTTTTTCAGCATTTTCTTTACTTAGGATCCACAAAATTTAGGGGATTCAGATTTTATAATCAATGTATCATTTCTTCATGTTTTAGCTCAGCTGAACTGTTTCCATGGAACACATATTGGTGCCTACCCATCAAACATGTTTTCCAAACTTAGGATCACAGCTAAACATTGTTTTCATATTGTCACATACTCAGAAAATGAAGAAACCAATCTAACTGAACAACTACCCAATTTTAACTAGTATTGCAGAGTTACTACATTCCCCTCTCCTTAGAAATACTGTATCATTGGGTCATTTGAGATAAGTCAGCAGAAATCATTTTCCTCAAGAGGTGCTAATATGTTCAAAGACAGAATTTGCAATATCCCAATCATGAAAAGAAACCAGTCATGAAGAATGCATAAGAGAAGTTAGTTAAGGATACTTGGATGCAGAAATAGCCTTTTAAGAACTCTATGAATAAAAAATACCCAGAGCAACATTTATCAAATGATTTTGTGCAACTTCTGAGTGTTCAGCATATGAGCCTAAAGTGTAGAACAAGGACAGGTAATGAAAATTCCAAACACTCAATCTCTAGAGCAAAAGAAAACTGATTCTGGAAACAAGTACTGCCTTTTCCTAGTGCTGTGACTTTGAGCAAGTCAATTAACTTCCTCCTCTATAAAAGGGCTGGCATAAGAACTGAAGGGAAGACACTATGTGAAATAACTTGTCACAAGGTAATTGATTTAAAAAATAACTCTGGCTGGAGCTTTCCCTTTGTGAGCTCACATTTTATTTTTAACTTTAGCCTTTGGGAAAGGCAGTATTTCTAAAATGTATTTCACGTGCTCTGGCAACCGTGCACACAGTTAGTGATCATAAATGAGTTCTTGATGAGCCAGGTGTGGTTGTGAACATGGATTCCTATGATCATTGCTCTCTCGGATGCCACTGATGCATTGAGTTCACCCTCGCACTCAGCTCTGTTCAGAGAGGTAAGTTTCTCAATTCCTGTATCTTGTTTTCTAGTCTTTGCAGGTCTTCCTCTGCTTTCCTATTTCAGTTGTCACTCCTGTTCCTTCTCTTTTGATTCTTCTATGATCTGAAAAACCTCTACAGATTGCCTGAAAACCACTAGACTTCAGCAGAGCACCCACAGAGCTCTGGGAGAAATGAAGCCCAGTACTTCAATGTTAAATAAACTCCATGCCATTCTAGACTGGGTGTTCAGAGGCCTTCTATTTTTTTTTTCCTCTTGCTTTTCTGGCTAGGTTTCAAACACTTACTATCGCCAAAGAAATGTCTTTTGAGTAATAAAATGTGATCAAAGATAATGTTTGAGAATGTAGATGTAGACAGAAACTGACTCTGTGAGGATTCCATGTTGGCTACAGTAAAAGAAAAAAGGAAAAAGAAAACCCAGCTACAGCCTCTCCTAATGCCACTGGAGCCTAAGATACTCTGGGCCTTAAGATGCTGGGACCCCACCCTCTGTCTCTCCCACCCTGTCCCATTGTAGGGGTTGTTACTAAGGCCCAGTTGTCTTAGGCTCCTGGGAGATCTACAATGGCACCACATCAACCTTGAGCTCTGTACTCATCTTGGAGACCACTGTGAATCTTGTCTTGTACTTTGACCTTACTTTTCCCCACTCTGCTTTGCAGCACAATAACCTGTGCCAATGATAGTACCAAGCACAAACACAACAGTGTTTTGCAATCAATGGGTGGATGGTTTCCTGGCAGTCAGTGCAGCCAGCCAGACTCATGACTGTCTCTTCTATTTTTCACCACAGTCCTCATGACCCAGCTTATTGTCTAGAACCTATCTAGCTGTCAGTCAACACACTAGACTGGCCAACCTCAGATGCTGAGTATACAGCAAAATATGTTATTCATAAGACTAAAATAAGTATTTTTTCCCTATTCACTAGGCTCTTTTCACATACTGAGTACTTCCAGGTCATTTCTAAACATTTTTCAGTCGTGATTGGTCAATGCTGACAAAACATCTTACAAAGCAAATATTGACGTACACAGAAATTACGAAGATCTCATCATTTTCCAAGAGGATCCAAATGCAGCTTATTATAATAGGACTTGTTTTGGGAATGTTCTTCAGGATTGGCCTTCCCCAGTTTACAACACTTTCCTTTGTGAAGATGAGTCAACTTAGCAAAAGTTCTTTGAAGGGCTGTTATTTATAAAGCACTCTTCTAAATGTTTGGCTTATATATCAATTGGCAGACAAAACTCCTCCCCACTTCAAACCTACACTCTGCCAGGGAATACAAACAAAAATTAATATCATTATGTTGGATGGCGACAGTCACATAAAAAACAGGGGGAAAGTATCAGAGTAAAGGTGCTAATAAGGCCAGGGTGAATACGTCACAGTATTTAACAGGGTAGTCAGAGTTGCCTAATTAGGATGATGACATTTAAACAAAGACCTGAAGGAGATAAAGGAGTTAAACACGATGTCTATGTAAAGAGCATTCCAGAAAGAACAATCATCCAAAGCCAAGGCCCTGAGATGAGAAAAGGCCTGGCAGGGGAGAGAAATGGCAGTCTGGCCAATAACACTGAGACAGAGTGAGTGAGAAGGGAAAGAAACAAACCAGGGAGACAGAGAGGAGGAGGTCTGTGGGGGTCTTGGAGGCCTCTAGAATGACCTCAGCAGTTCTTCTGATTGCCATTACTGCAGGGATCAGAGCTGAGGGGTAAAATAATCTTGTTTTTGTTTATAAAAATCACTCTGGACACATTTTGAAAATAGGCACTGAAGGAAACAGGATAGAAGCAAGCAAACTAGTTAAAAGGCTAATGTAGAACTCCAGGCAAGAGATAGGTTAGAAATAAAGAGTTGGTAATAGGACAGGTGAGAAGTGATTAGATTCTGGGTACAAACTTTGGGAGATCATGCTGTTATAACAAGATACCTTTGACTGAATAATTTATATGCAGAGAAAAAGCTCATCGTTCTGGAGGCTAAATCCAAGACCAAGTGCCAACAGATTTGACATAACCACTTCCAATGCCCCACTTCCAAGTACTGCCACATGTGAATTTAGAGGACACATATTCAGATCAGAACATACTGCTTCACGTGACATTGAAATTTACACCAAAAGTAGAACGCAGCCAATCTACTTTGGATTCTCATTATTTTTTCACAACCTCATATTACTAGAAATGTTAAGGAAGAAAACTTACTTACCCTCTTTTGAGCCTATACTTTAAAAGTTATTTCCATTAATATTAAACATGGTAAAAAAATTTCTAATTTATACCTAGCAAGAATTCACAGCACTTCCAAGCATGTTAACTTGCCAGCATCTTTGTTTAGCATATTCATGTATTAAGTTGAAGTTGACAGAATCAAATTTTGCATATGCTTGTACAGACACATATGGATCCTAGATCTAACTGGAATTCAGATAAATCAACTTCGGCCTAAGATTACATATTCTAAGTCCTGTGCCAGCTCATCTTAGTTACTGTCTCATCACTGAGACACAATACCCAACACATACAACTGTAAGGAGGAAAAGTTTACTTTAGCTGTGCATGGAGTTTAAAGTGGTCTCTGTCCATAGTCAACTAGTTTCAAGACAGAGGAGGATGGTGGAGGAAAAACAGCTCATGGCAAGATCATGGGAAACAGGGAGATCAACTAAATAGGAAGGGAGATAGATCCAGGCTGTGCCCCAATGACCCACCTCCTTAGAACAGGCTTCCCTTCCCAAACCACATTTAGCTATAAACACAGCACTGGACTAATTCACTGATAAGCACCATACTCCCATGATTCAGTCACCTTCCCAAAGCCCTACCTGTGAATCCATTAGGCTGGATCTAGGCATAAACCATAATGTACCTTAAGATTTTGCTGATTCCTAGAAGTTTCTCTAATCTCAGGCTTTGTTCCTTATCTTTCTGATTCTCACTCTTAAACTATCCATATTTAGAATCTGTTTAATGAGACCAGAAAATCCATAGTGGAGACATTCAAAAGCCTTAACATTAAATATCTGCTATAACTTTTTAATTGATTTTACGGGTACTTTTTTTTTTTTTTGAGACAGGGTCTCGCTTTGTAGTTCAGACTGGCCCTGAGCTCACTATGTAGCCCAGGCAAGCCTTGAAATCAGCAATGTCTCTGCCTCCCGAGTGCTGGGATTACAGGCGTGAGCCACCATGCCTGGCGCTGTGGTGTGTGGTATTGATTTCTGGTGGGCATGAGTCATTACGCCCAGCATTGTATGTGGTTACTGGGATCGAACTCAGGACATTGCACTTGCGAGGCAGGCGCAGGAACCACTGAGCTAAATCTCTGGCCCTGTGGGTACATTTTATATATACATTATGATCATATTTAACACTGAGAATTTGTACCTTTACATGATTTATCTTGATTCTCATGTTTTCCCATTCCCCTGCCCTCTATACAGCCTTCCACCCCTGCTATACATAAGCTTTGTTTTCTATTTTTTTCATCAAATTTTTTCTTTCTCGTCTTTGCTTTCCTCTACCCTCCTCCCTTCCCTTTTTCCTTTGAACATTTACTTCCTATTTCACAGTACCTATCATACATTTTGGAACTCATTTACACCTTCAGTTTCCCACCCTAGAGAAATGATACAGTACTTAATACATGTGTCCTTTTAAAAAGATCTTTCAGCATCAGGTGCCAGAAACACTGAGCTAAATCTCCAGCCTGCTTGAATTTCTACTTGGAGCCTTTTTGAGGATTCTACTCAGTTTTTGTGCTGCTCATTCATGTTTTGTGTCATTTTGGTTAGCTCTACTGGCTTTTTATTAGTATCTTCTGTAGATTTGCCCATCATTTTGTTTATTCAGCACAATATCTATTTACCAAATATCTTCTGTAAACTTGTCAAATACCTTATTGGTCTGTTTTGTTATCTACTCTGAAATCATTTCAAATAATACATGTGTGAAGCTTTTGGTCTCCTCTCCTTTGATGTCCTTTGGACCAGCTTTGGGGCGTTGGGAATTCTCGGAGGCATTTTGTTGGCTTATCTTCTAATGTTTCTATGTTTTGTTTGTGTTGAGGCTTGTGGATAATTGTAATGGATAGTTTTGTTGTCCTATGGAGATCTCTTTAGTTAATGTTTGCTTTTCAGTGGTGTTCCCTGGGTGTGGCTAACTATTGGTTTTTGGCTCTGTCTCAGAAACTAACCACCTCCATTTACTTGGGATGTGAAGTTGCAGCCTCTTTGACTTAGTATTCAGTTCTTTAAAAACTGGCCACATTATTTTTACTGACCCGAAAGCAATTAACATGTTGGCATCCCAAGGGAATAAATAGCAACAGCTATATACCTTGACTATAACAATAAAATCAGCATCAATTGTACCACCAACACAAGCTGAGTATTGAAAAATCCTAAGGACCAATAATGTACAGCCTTTAATCATAGAAAAGAGATCTGTGACTCTAGTATGAACACTAAAACAAACCATGTATTGGCCCATTACTAATCTGCTAAATGAAACAACTCTACCTGTACTAATAATAGAACAGTATTTAACAGCAACAGCATAAAGTTAGTTACCAGTGTGGAGATTCATAGTTCTACTGGTATTGGTAGAGGGAAATCTGAGAATGAAAAAAGCAAAAGTTTGAGAAATTATTCAATAGGATATAAGAAGGCAGAGAGAAAAATGAGGGTCCTATTGAAGAATAAAAGAAAATTAATAGTGTGAGAGAGCTGTCACAGGGAAAAAATACACAAATAAAAAAAGAGATAAAAATATAGGAAATGAGAGATAAGAAAGAGAAAAACTTGAAAGGGGAAAGTGAGTAAAGAAACTAAAAGGGGGAAAAAGAGTATAAACTGTAAGCCCTCAAAATACATGAAGCAGGAAAGATAAAAAATAAAAATTTTAAAATCAGAAACAAAAAATTCCAGTGTTTTTGAATGAGTGATTGTGGTTCAGATCTGCAGTCTTAGGATCTGTTGAGTCAGGGTTTTAACTGCCTAGCTTTAGTGACTATGGGTTTTTGAGTGTTCCGCCCTGTACCAGAGCACTCCCTGTCCATTCACCCCAGTCTGTGGTTATCATTCAAGCCAAGGCATGTCCTTGCTCCCATTGGGAGTTAGGAAATATGATCCAGCCTCTGGTCTTTGATAGATATCGGCCATGAAACAGGAGTTCTGGTGGACCATTGGAATTAACATTGACCATCATGGGATGTGGTTTCTCCTTTCTCTCCCCAGCCTTTGTCCTCTTCCAGGAACAAGTCATTCTGTTAGTCCTCACCTCTGCTGCCCCATAGCAAAGAGAAGCAAAACACAGAGCTGGCTTGGAGTTGGTGCATGGTCTTGCCCGTGTGTGTGTGTGTGTGTGTGTGTGTGTGTGTGTGTGTGTCCAGATGGGGGCTGGGATGGTGCATTATATGCCCAGCACGCACTTGCTTGTTCAGATTGGAAGAGGATCACTGAGAATCCAGAGTTGGCCTCTAAAAGCCTCCTTGTCTAACTGGCTTCCTACTGTCTCAGACACTGCCAGTATCAGAGTCATCCCAGGGGACTTGCTGAAAATGTAGGCTTGGACAAGGAGTGAGAATCTTCATGTCAGACCTTCTAAATCAGAATGACTAAAGTTGAGGACCTTGAATCTTCATTTTGAACAAGATTCTCCAAGAGAATGAAGTTGAGGGGCATGATAGCATATTTTCCTCACTGAGGGCACTCGTGGCATACATGAGGCCTTGGGTTCCATCCCCAGGAATACCAGTGAACAACAAAAAATAGTGAAAAGCAATAAAATAGGAGTGAGAGGAAGAAAATGGACAGAAAAATACTGCTCATTTCTAGCATCAGGTGACAAAATCACAGTTTGGTTTAAGAATCTTAATTGACATTATCCTCACTTCCAGAATCAAACAACATTTTATTCCATAAAACCGAACAAATGTTCCAAAGGACTGAGCAAAGGAAGTTGGTTTTACAGACAGAGAAGGGCTGCAGGAAGCAGAGACAATAGTACAGAAAACAGACCTGTCATTAACTTTCATTGTAAGCCAGTGACAGCAATGCAGAACAAGAACCTAAGAGTTCACACCAGGTTATTTCAGGTTACTTTCATTGCATGAAGACTAAGGGAGAAGGAATTTCATTATCTTATCAACTGAAACTAGCCTGTTTTGGAAATTGGTTATCTCTAATCCTTGATATTCAGAAAGTCTGGTAAGCTGGTGAATTTCAACTTGGTGATGGCAAAAATTAGCACAAGTAACTCTATTTAAATTTTTAACCTGATATTCTAGTAGAAACCTTAAAAAGTATTCTACTATAATTTTTATCAACCATGCCTGTCATTCCCAGCACTCGGGAGGCAGAGGCAGGAGGATTGCTGAGTTTGAGGCTTGCCTGGGCTACATAGTGAGCCCAGGGCTAGCCTGAACTATAAAGCGAGACCCTGTCTCAAAAAAAAAAAAAAGAATTTTTATCAAATTTGGGCAATGTGGTAGTGCCAACTGAAATCTTGAAAACATTAAATGTGGTTGCAAATGTCACCATAAAAGGTAAATTAAGGTACATGCCCCACTCAATTCCCCTTTCCCTTGAAGATTTTCTTCCTATTTTATACTATCAGAGAGTATATTAGTTATATACTATAAATATGTACTAATTAAAATTTGAAAATCAATTCTGCACTCAATGGTGCACTTTCATAATTTCAGCATTCTGAGAGGCTGTGAGAGGAGGTCTTCATGTTTGAGCACAGCCTGGGCAAATTAGCGACTTAGTGAGAACCTGTCTCAAAATAAAAAGAGGTTGGGTTCTAGCTCATTGTGAAGGCCCCAAGTTCAATCACCAGTAGCAAAGTAATAATAAACTAGAAGAAAAGATTTGTTGAGCTACTTTTTCAAACCTAGGTAGGCTCCTCCTATATGTATGAGCTAAAGAGAAATTTCTAGTCCTCTCTTCCTTTCTGAACTTTAATTTCCATTTATTTATTTATTTATTTATTTATTTATTTATTTATTTATTTATTTATTTATTTTTAGGCAGGGTCTCGCTTTGTAGTTCAGGCTGGCCCTGAGCTCACTATGTAGCCCAGGCAATCCTCGAACTCAGCAATCCTGCCTCTGCCTCCCAAGTGCTGGAATTATAGGCCTGAGCCACCACCGGCACTGTGGTATGTGGTATTTATGGCTGGTGGGTGTGAGTCACCACACCCAGCATTGCATGTGGTTACCAGGATCAAACTCAGTGCCTTGCGCTTTTGAGGCAGGCACTGGAACCACTGAGCTAAATCTCTGGCCCTCATTATTTATTTTCTTAGTCACTGGGTGTGGTGGCTCATGCCTGTAATCCCAGTACTCAGAAGGCAGAGGCAGGAGGATTGCTGTGAGTTTGAGGTTTGCCTGGGCTACATAGTGAGCTCAGAGTCAGTCTGAACTACAAAGCAAGCCCCTGTCTCTAAAAAAAAAAAAAATTATTTCTTAGTCAATGCCACCTATTTTCTGCGACCCATTCTCCAGACATTGAACCCTTGAGTCATTTATTCTCCAAGGCCAGTGTCTATGTAGGTGTATCTTGTTATA
Source organism: Thryonomys swinderianus (assembly GCA_004025085.1). Classification (NCBI taxonomy): domain Eukaryota; kingdom Metazoa; phylum Chordata; class Mammalia; order Rodentia; family Thryonomyidae; genus Thryonomys; species Thryonomys swinderianus. The sequence goes on from PVIC010054017.1 coordinate 9,572, forward strand.
AAGCAAAGTTCACAGTGTTGGCTATGGCCAAGGAGATTTTTAAGAAATACTAATGCCCGTGCTCTACTCCAGGCCAATTAAATAAAAATCTCCTGGGGTGCCCCACAGCCCGCCCCTTGCAGGGCTGCAGGGGCTCCGCGGGTTCCGCCTGCGGCGCGCCCCTCTGGCAGGGACGGGCTCCGGCCCGCGCTCCACCCGGTCTTCACACCCACGCAGGCAGTGCGACCATGAGGCCCCGGAGGTTCTTCAGAAGATGATGAGGTCATTCAACCTGGTTTCATCAGCCCCATGCGAGGCAAGCAAAGGTGGAGAAGAGCCCGGGAAGCTGCCGGAGCAGGCAGAGGAGGAATCCCAGGTTTTGCAAGGAACTGGCCACTGTAAGTGGTTCAATGTGAGAATGGGATTTGGATTCATCTCCATGATAAACCGAGAGGGGAGCCCCTTGGATATTCCAGTGGATGTATTTGTACACCAAGAAAAACCAAGGAAAAGAGCTTCCAATATACAGTACTTGAAGTGGGATCAACTGATAATACAAGGACATCCAGAACAAGGAAAGTTATTTATTACCCATTTTATAGGGATGTTTTTAGAAAACATGTCAAGAAGCACTATTATGCTGAGAGATGCAGATGAAAACAACACTGAGATTTCATCTCACTCCACAAAGAATGGCTGTTATTGTGAAATAAACCAGTAGTAAATGCTGTCGAAGGAGAAAGGAACCCTTCTCCACTGTTGGTGGGATTGTAGACTTGTGCAACCATTGTGGAGATCAGTATGGAGTTTCCTCAGAAAACTAGGATTAGAGCTCCCAATTGACCCTGCCATTCCCCTGCTAGGAATATAGTCAAAGGAATTAGAAGAATAATTTTGTAAAGACATATATACACCCATGTTCATAGCGACTCAGTTTGTGATAGCCCAATCTTGGAAACAACCCAGATGCCCATCAACTGGAGACTGGATAAAGAAGATGTGGTGTTTCCTAAAATGGAATATTACTCTGCCATAAAGAATGACAACTTTGAGTCATTTATGTGCAAATGGACACATCTTGAGGACAACTAATAAGTGAAATAAATAGATCCCAGATATATATACCATATCTTTTCTCTGGTATGAGAACCTGTAGATGTAAATGAGCTCTAGAGTGTATGATAAATTTTGTGAAATAGGAAATATTCAAAGGGAATGTGGTAGGGGAACGTAATGAGAGGAAAGAATATGATTTGAAAAGAAAAAGAAAGCACATGTATATTTGGGGGTGGGGGGTTGTGGGGTGAGTAGGGATATGGGTAAAAATGAGAATTAACTCATGTCATATACTGGTACAAATTCCTCAATATTGAGTGTGATTGTGAGCAATATATAAAATTACGAATAAATAATTCAATTAGGAAAAAAAAATCTCCTGCGGTGATCCCCACCAAGACATAGACAAGTTTATTCTAAAGATTATATTGCACTGTGTCATATACTGGTACAAATTCCCCAATGCTGGACACAATGCAAGAGCAATTCATTAGAGAAATTAGGCTTTTTTTTTTTTGAGACAGGGTCTCACTTTGTAGATCAGGCTGGCCCTCAGCTCGCTATGTAGCCCAGGCAAGCCTGGAACTCAGCAATCCTCCTGTCTCTGCCTCCTGAGCGCTGGGATTACAGGCATGAGCCACCACGCCCGGCACTGTGGTATGTGGTATTGATGGCTGGTAGGTGTGAGTCACCACACCTAGCATTGTATGGGGTTACTGGAATCGAACTCAGGACCTTGGGCTTGCGAGGCAAGTGCTGGAACCACTGAGCTAAATCTCTGGCCCTCTTTTTTCTTTTTTTCCATTCAGTACTATGGATTGAACCTGAGCCTTTCATTTACTTACATTTCCTGATATTTTTTTATTACTTTTTTTAATTGAATTCTTTATTGGTACAATTTATATACATCTCAAAATCACATATAACATTGGGAAATTTGTACCAGTATATGCCACAAGTTAATTCTCATTTTTACCCATATCCCTACCCACTCCCCCCTCCTCCCCCCTTTATACATGCTCTTTTATTTTCTTTCTGTATCATATTTATTCCTTCCCCTCA